>PVIY010010890.1:0-67191 GCA_004026745.1 Myrmecophaga tridactyla | reverse complement strand
TCCCACACAGAAGAGCAGATTTAGTTCTCCTTACTCAAGAATGCAGTATAAAGGGCTCAGTTAGCAGAAATTGAATTTGAACTCCCCCTTTTTTTTCTTTTTACAAATTTTTTAAAACTCAAGGAACAATGTTCCCTATTCAAACATCAGCAAAAAGAATCTTATAATTTTATTCAAATGATTGCAGTACCAAGTCTTGGAGTAGGAAGATTATGAGTGAGAGTCAAAGCACAAATTCAGAGAAGGTTGGGAAATTGAAGGAGTCAGTCAACAAATCTAGATCAAAAAAGAAATAATTAGAGAAAATGGACATAGAAGAATTTCAGAGTGCAATCACAGAAAGTTATTATTGCTCTTCATGAGATTGTCCTCTCTAGACTGAGATAATGGCCCTAATCTTTCTGCATACGGCCAGGTAGCAAACATTTGTCGCTAGCGAATGGAATTGTTAGAACAGACAACTCCAAATTTCTTAACTTGTTTCTTATCATATTCTCCACTAATTGATCAAAGGGATTTTACATAGTTCGTTTGTTTTTTAATGATGAGCTGGAGGCAATATGGAGAAGTGATATGAAGGTCTTATTTATATATTTCTGTCTGGATGTAGAGTACTAAAGTCTTGTTATAAAACAGTTTTGAAGACATGTTCATCACCACCCCACAAATGGATTTGTGAGTGTTAATAACTCCTCTCTGAGAATTCTGGTGTTGGGTGTGTGCCATCCTTTAGTGTTATCAGCATTGGATTAAAAAGAAGAAGGAACCATTTTCCAGTATGATTACAAAGCCCATTACTGACTTATAAAGACAACAAAATTGCTTCCTACCTTCTACGATGCCAGAGTATTGTCATGCACAAAAATAGGGATAATATGAACTCAACTTATATGAATGGCACATTACAAAAGACTTCTAGTACTCGCTCCATCAATTCAACATGGGCCTTTCAGGAACATCACAAATGTTTGGAAGCAGGAAGGCATGGATATGCCACTTTTCGCTACAAACATTGACAGGATTAGCAATTGATTCTTGCAGGTTTCCTGGTCAGTCATCTGGTATCTATGATACCCGAATCCCAATCAATGGTCTTTTTGATGTTGTCAATGAAGTGTAACAGAACAAGAGGAATTAGCCATCTTTGTATTTAAATATGGTATTGTCTCTAACTATTTTAACTATTGTCTTTAACTAACTGGTATTGTCTAACTATTTCAGAAACTTCAAAATCATTTTTCCACCTTTCTTTTCTGTCACGGAGTGTTATTGCCATATTTCAATACAAAGTTTTTTTGCTTGAAACATTCAAATTTATAAAATATTGGAAGGGATTTTTGGAAAATATTGAGTTAACTGTTCTCAAACGTTTCTCAGGCTCAAAAATGTTTTCTTCAAGTGCAGTTAACTTGGAACTGCAATACATGCAACAAAAGCTTTTTGGTTCAAAATCAAGTGATCGTGTCTGTGATCCTGCCTGCTGATTGTTCTTTTCACCTCCACAAATTGTCAGGATCTGACAGAGTTCTGTGGAACACAGTGTGCAAACAGCTCATGTGGTTTAGCCCCTTCATTTAACAGAGGATGATGCTGAACTCAAGAGAGCTAATGGCATGTTTAAGACTATACCATCTGTGTACCATGACATATAAATCTTAATTTCCCTCAAAGTACTTAATTACCTACATATTCAATAATCATGTCAGATGAATGCTCCCCCAAAATTATTTTAGTATTTTATCTGTCCTCTCCAATATTCATTCTTATCCAGAGACACAACAGAATATTGAACTAGTTCAACTCTTTTTAATCTTGAACATTTGGCCCTTATTGGACTATTTTCTTTACTTATAAAATAATTCGTTCTGTAAAATTTATAATATTTACTAAAATTTCTGCTTAATTCCTAGCTGTTCATATCTGATTTTTATGCCCACACATCCTCTTTGGTGGCTGGAATCTGGAAGGTGGATATAATGTGTATAGCTGAGGACAATTGGGAAAGATATTTCTGGATATATATAGCAAAGGACAAAGAAAAGGAGAATTCTATATTGACCTTCTTTTTTCTTTACTGACTGCCAATTGACTTGATAGCTTCCCCAAATTTTATCACTTCCTTAGATACTGTCATATACAGTAGGTCAGAGCATCTAATTATCTCTATGTGTTAAATTTCTCTGTCCAATTAATTCTATGTGAACAAGATCTGTGACTTATTCTACTGTTTTATTCCCAGTTACACTTATCACAGATCCGAGTGCAGTGTAGATGCTCAATAAATGATGATGGTGTCCTTAATATGACCCCATCTAGAAGAAGAAAAGTAAAAGTAAATTTAATTTGATCATAGCCCTCTTCTTCCTTAAAATCCTCAGATTTTGCCTATTTATTCTAATGGTGATGCTCAATTTTTATTTCACGAAATAAAATGTCTAGAATGATTAAATTGGTGTTTTTATGAGCATAAAGGATTAATTAATATGAAAAATCCTGGAATAAAATCAAATATAACCATTTTCATAACAAGAGGGTTGTTAACGAGATTTTAGTTGGCCATGTGCATTGTGATCTCTAACAGGGAAGGGAATTGCAGAGAAAAATATTTCACAAAATGTGAAATATACTTGAACATTTAATCATTTTACTCAAAATCATTGTCAAAACAATATGTGTTCTTATTCTACATAGTCCAGTTCCTTAGTCTGGAGTTTCCCGTCTAATTCCAGGTTCCTTAGCATGCACAAACTTTCAGAATCAGAGTTCTATCTATCCTCAGCCTAATGTTTTCCCTCCTCACAGAACACTAAATTCAAAATATCAGTTATGCCTTATTTTCCTTAAACAAATCTAACATTTTTTTCTTATTCTAAATTTTATTTGTGCATCCATTTCTGTATGGAACCTCAAGTGCAAACAGCTGAGTCATTCTTTCTTCTCAGGTGATGGAATAATAAATATCCTTGCATATGTATCCTTGTGTGGTATATTTGCATGTGGATGTGTTTTCTATTAATATAGATACTATTGCATGCCTTAGTTTGGCAGGGTTGCAATAACAAGTATCACCACTGGTTGGTTTAAGCAACAGTAATTTGTTGTCTTGCATAGAGGCTAGAAGTCCAAAAATCAAGGTGTCAGTAAGTCTGTGATTTCTCTGAAGTGTGTAGCTTTCTGGTTGTGGCTTTCTTTCTATGAATAACATTGGGTATATTTAGTGTATAATGTTTCTCATTTTTAACATTTTGCCCAAGACTTGGCAATATTTACCTTTCTGTAACTTGTGTCATATGTTTTGAAGTGGTACTTATTGTTCTCCATTTGCATTTTTTTCTCATACTGAGTATGATAAAAACACATCGTATTTGATTTCATACCTAAGTATATTAAATATACTTAGGTCTACTCCTACAAATGTGGTACTGATGCCACAGATTTTTGTGGAGTTTTGTCATGGTTTTTGTTATTGTTGTTGTTGTCTTCTTGTGTTGTTATCATGGCTTAGTATTACGTCTTTAGTATCTGGTAATAGGAAGAATACTCTTGCCTCCTTACTTCTCCACTTTTCTTACTTAAGAATACGTATAAGGAAGAGTAGAAATCAATGAATATGAAAATCAAATGGAAATAAATCTATGAAGTTGGTCACAAAATTCTGCTAGAATCTTGACTATGGGTGAATGGAAAGTATGGATTATATTCTTAGGAGAATTGACATCTTATGTATATTAAGTCCTTTCAACAATGTTACAACAATCAAATTTAGCTACACTGCTGAACTCTCTGCTTGGTATTCACAGCTTGTCTATTTATTCTATTGTTTTCTAGGTTGTTGATGAAATCATGTGCAAATAATGAATGATACTTTCCTCCTTTTTTCATAAATAATTAAAGCTTTGATTTAGTTTTTGCTTTTCTTATACAGAGGTTGTATCCAGGACTTCTCATATTATATTGAATCAAAACAGGGGGAATAGTCACTCATTTCATAACTCTATATTAAAGGATTTTGCTAAAGTTCTTTATTATGTATATATTTTCTGTAGTTTGGGTTTATCAACTTGTGGAATTTATCAGCAATGCTTGGTGCATACTTTCAGGCGGTTTTTTTCTTAAGTCAATTGTGACCGCTATTGGATTTTTTATTTCAACACATCTCAATTAACTAAATTGCCTTTACATTTTTAGGGTCAATCTTATTAGAAAAAGAGATATTACTCATTAATACACTATCAGATGCCAGTGATACTTTCATAAGAAATAAATGGGCCTCTGATATTCTTGTCTTGGTCTATTCCTGTTATGTTTTGAAATAAAAGCTATACTAGCCTTACGAAATTAGGCATAGAAAGAATGTAACAACTTTGTTAAGATGAGCCTTATGTCTTCTGTAGACTAACGACCTTCATTTCATATCTGATAGGCTCTTATGAGAAGCAGAAGGATGGTCGCTGCAGATCATTGTATGCACAGAGGATATCAGAGAGATGCTAAATTTGCCTTTGTGGCTCTACCCTCTCCATTGATCAAAGCTGTTGTTTCCCACGCTCTTTCTCCTCAGTTGGCTTTCTATGCTATTCCTCCTACCAACCCTTCTTCTGTCATCTTACGGATAACAATAGAGACCTTCAGGCAAAAACAGAACAAAACGTGATTTCGCATGGTGGCAGGTAACTCGAATTGGGAGAAGAGTGCTCTAAGGCTCTGATCCTTCCAGCAAATACCAACTGGTTATGAGACCCAGAAGAAGCTTCCATAAATAAAAGGGTGCAGGGGGAGCACAAACCAAAGCAATTTACAACTTCACAACTCAGGCAATGAGTCAGAAGTCTAGAGATCAATTCCTGACTCTCTAATATATTAGTTGTATAATCAACCATGGATGATTCCATAAAATATCTTCAGGCCTCATTCTTTTTTATCTAAAAAGCAGGCAAGAATTGGGCAGGCCACAGTGTCTCAGTGGCAGAGTTCTCACCTGCCATGCCGGAGACCCGGGCTCATTTCCCGGTGCTTGCCCATGCAGGGGGTAAGAAAATAGCAAAAATTTAGCAAAGCATCCTACTAACACCCACTTTCTGCATCTCTCTGAGTGTCTAAATATATATGCCATTAATCATGAGATCAGATGATTTATAAAATGTCACTTCTTAGTTTTGGGTGTTTTGAAATATATTATTACTGTTACACCCATTCTTCAGGTTCAACTTTCTAAGCAAACTTCTCTATGAAACCTTCAGTCTTTTCATTTTGAATAATTTATTTCCTTTTCAGTAATTTAATACCACTTAGCTTCTTTTTCTTATCATTATATTATAACCTTTACATTATAATTATAAAGAATATTGTTTAGTGGAAAGTTAGGGAGTTTTAATGTTACAGCAACCTAAGTTTAAATTCAGCTCACATAATAGTTTCATGACCATAGGCAAAGAAAGCTCAACTGGAATATAAAAAAATAAAAATATGTAAGAAAAATACTCTGTACAAAATACATCCTACAATTATTTTGTCTATAAAAAGAACAATGATATAAAGCATCTAATTTTAGCTCTATGATGTGAAT
The DNA here is from genome assembly GCA_004026745.1 of Myrmecophaga tridactyla. Lineage (NCBI taxonomy): Eukaryota > Metazoa > Chordata > Mammalia > Pilosa > Myrmecophagidae > Myrmecophaga > Myrmecophaga tridactyla. The sequence continues at coordinate 61,625 of PVIY010010890.1, read as the reverse complement.
CAATTAATTTTAATCCAGGTTTTATGAGTCATTATTTTGTTCACAAATAAAAATCTTCATTTAAAACCTTTTACTTTCAATACGACTTCTTTCAAATGCAGTTAGCTTCAGAAAAACAGTCATCATTCCAAGATTTCAATGGTATTCGAGATTAAAAGTTATAATTATAAATTATTCCCAATAACAACTTAAAACATATATATGAAAATGTTGATGTACGTGTTTAAATTGTGAATTTATATAGCCTTTCTAGTGATGCCCACTTTTACCTTCTCTTTTTGACTGATAATGATGGGATTTCAGTCATGCTCAGCCTTTCCGACAGCGTCAGTGATGGGATTTTTGAAATCTTATTACTGGTTGCACTGCCCTGATCTCAGATGGAACTTTCAATCAAAAAGGCAATCAGAAGGTTATACATTCGTGAAATTCCCTGCAAAGCCAGTGGTCGCATAATGCAACTTGTTGAAAAGGCCTACTTGCTGCCAGTCCTTATGTATCTATGAAGAGTAATTGGCTACTTAGCTCTCAGCACCCGCTTTTCCTTCTCCAGAATAAAGCCTAGCCCAGAATTCTGTTGAGTCTCAGTCTGGCTGCTCCTATATTTCCAAGGCTTATGCAAAGACTTGTCTCACTTTAGACATCTGAATTAAGCAAAGTTTCCAATAGACACATTTATTTTACTGTAAGCATTTCCTGGTGATACCAGTGAATCTGGGTTTTCTTTTATTTTACACACACATTCTGACCCATACATTTTCTTCCACATTTTTCACTGTAAATTCACATTATAGCAATCACTATCCTATGTCACAAGGTTAACACTTGAATTTATTTTTTAATGTATTTTAATCAATCCAGTTGTAGACTCTTAAATTTGTAGTTACTGCAGTATAAGAGATTGTTGTAAGGAATAATCTCTTAGTCTTCTATTGCACATAAAAAGAGGCTGAAGAGATTTTTAAAATTTAATTCGATTTGGTTAAATAATGGACAGAATTAATGTTGAATTGATCCTATGTGGTGCCAGGCATCCAAAGATGAATCAGTTGCCCAGGCAGGAATGTTGAATTGTGAGGGAGGCAGAGAGAAGTAATTTTGTCTCACTTGGTTTCAACTCAGTGGTTCTTAACCAGTAAGCAGAGAATCTTTGGGCAGGGCCAAGTTTTAAAGGATGCAAAGAAATGAATGCTTGGGTCACATAACGAGTCACAGACACATTAAAATGCCTGTGGACTGATTAAGCATTTTTGAAAAATTACAATACATGTACATGTAAGAAATATGCCAGTGCTGATACAACAGAAGATAATATGCAGGGACAAAAATAGTTGCTTTGTAAATATGAGCAAAGGGTCCTCAAATCCTAAAATGGCTGGGAACCTCATTGATCTCTTTGTCCTGAGGAAGTGTTAACAAGTCTACCTCTAAAGTAAAAATCTGTAAGTTAATTTACATCTGTGTGGGGCAGGGGTTGGGCTTTATTCTTTTATTCAAATTCAAGTTGCCCTAAAAGTATGGACAAAGGATGCGGGATCATTCACTTGCTTCCATATTATGCAACTGAAATGAGCTTTAAGCACAAAATGCTAGCATGGTAGCAAAAAAGAAAATGAGTAAGAGATTTACACTTTCCTTCTCTGTTCTTGGGGAAAGTGAATGAATGCTGAGGCAAATTTTGGGAAACTGGTACCACTATAAAAAAAATTACCCCATTAATTGACAACATTGGAAGACAGGGACTTTATATTCCTGAAAAAGAGTTCAATTTTTCTATTAAGCGTGTTTGTTCTTCCCTCATCTGTGGCACTTTTCACTGAGAAGTAGAACATAAATGAGACTGATATGCAAGAGTGAAATAAAAACAAAAATCTCATCGTGATTTAGAACTTGTAAGGTAATTGGAATAAGACTATTAATTTATATCACAACTGTTATTATTAATTAGAATTTATCAACCACTTGTTTTAGGCACTGTGCCAAGTGCTGGTATATACTTCACCTTTAAAATTACTCTATTACCTAGCTGTTTTTATTGTCTTAAGCCTAGTCAATCTGATTCAAGTTTGTTCATTTAACAACTTAATTCAAAAGTCAGTTTGGTCCATCCCTTTGACCTTAAGAAAAAATGCCCAATAGCCTTATCAATAAACATAAAAGAGGAACTCCTCTCAAACAATAAGAGCTCATTAAGGAAACATTAAAACCACTAGAGAGTTGTAAATTTGAGGTATGGCATTCAAACCTTTGTTTGCATCACAGTGGACACAAATAAGTCCCTTTGGGATCAGCCTAATGGAAAGATGAGTCATTCATCTCCATTTTCCATTAACAAAGAAAGGTAGTTTACACAGACTCAGACACAGTGAGACTTTTTTTTTACATGCTGTTGGAAAACTGGGGCAAAAGAGAATTTCATGACTCTGATGGCCCTACAGAGAAGCATGATGTAGCAACTTGAAGGCGTCCTTCTTAAAATTCCCTTCAAATAAAAGAAAACTGCAATTCACCTGTAAGGAGTGCAGTTGGCTAATAGCCTCCAGAAGTTGACACCTTTAGATTGATTTTTTCCCAAAGATTTTGAGCCAAAGCTATGCTGACATTGGCAGAGGGACTATTTCTTGCCCACTGAAGTATGCTGTAATGGGGAATCTTTGCTCCAAGCCTCCCTTCTTAGCTGGCAGACACTTTGCCAGACTTGCTCTGCGCTCTGAAGCTCTGTTGTCAGATCCTACTTCCTGTCCCTTTTCTTTATAGGTTTTAGGTCTGCATCCCTGTCTGAAGGTTTTCCTTGTGGATCCTGCTTATCTCTCTTTTATCTTTTTCTCCTAAATTTGCTTCATCATCTGCTTCCTGGAGGACCTAAATGACACTCCTGCACTAGGCTTTAAGTTCTCCTTGTTACTTTTGTGTCCCTGCTGGTATCGTGTCAAGCCATTGGCAAGCCATTTCACTTCTCTTTATCTTCTTAACAATTACTCTTTCAAATAGAAGTGATCTTTGGGATGCTTTAATTTGAATGCTCTAGAATTCTGATCAGATTTGAAGACTCTTTGTTAACAGGTTTTAATTTGACTGGAAAAATAAAGTGATGACAACAGAGGTATTTATAAAAATATATTTCACAAAGTAGGAAACAATACAGGAGTTTCTCTGAATACAATACATGGAGTAAATAAACAATATTGCATTAAAGCAAAGTAGAAAATTAAAATGATCTGCATGTAATAATTGCGTTTTATCATACATTTTCTACTCCTAAGTGGCAGGTTTGCATTACAAATTTAATATGCTCACATCTTCTAGTGCTGTTCTCTTTTATAATCTAAAACGTTCTTCACATCACCATGAAGATCAGGGAGAGAAATGCTAAAAACATAAGCAGTAAAATTATGTACAAATCAGTTCCTGCTCTAATACAGTAGGGGTAACTTGAAGCAAGTTTATTGAAGGGGTCATTATGTAGATATCTAAAAGTCTAGAGTTTAAATATTCACATGAATCGATATATTCAGATGTTTGTGCTTGTCATAAAAACACCAACTACTAGAATAATGAACAAAATAGAAAACAGTCCAAAAGTTTCTCTGGGAAAATGTTATTCCTGCCTTTGCCAGTTGCAATAACACTTCTATTCCATGGAGACTGTTAGCTCCCCTTTTGATCATATTGCCTGCCATACTCATCTCACCAAAATGTACATGTATTAAACATTCATTGTGTGTGTATATATAGATATATATATAAAACAATCTAAAGGCTTAATAATGGATATAATTTAGGTTTTTTTTTCCATATAATCCCTTAAACTATAGATTACCAACATTAATAAATAAAATCATTAATGAACATCAGTAAAATATTTATTTTGAGGATTAAACAAATAAATTCACGCGCTAGCAATAAAACCATCTGTCTCTTATGTTGTCCACTGTGTGAGACAGTCTTTTTATGTGTCGTTGTTGAAGAAGATGCCGTGGAGGGAAAGAGTAAACCTGCATCTAGAAAACAAGTCTTTTTGAATAGGATTTCTCTCCTCCCACCATTGAGTTGGTAATCCCCACCCTGGAATGGATTATGGACATGTGAATATTTTAAGGCTCGACACAATATTTAAAGATGCTAGTCGGTCTCTGGCGAGCGGGGCCAACGTTTATGTACAATGCGTGTGGTCACTGTACCGTGTAATCTAGGAAGCCTCCCAAACTCCAAAAAGTCATAACGTACAGCCGACCAAGTATTGCTTTAACATTTGTGGCGGGATCCTTGTTGGCAAAAGGGGGAAAAAACCACTTTATATATTTTTAAAATCCTTGCAGAAGACACATATCAGCAGCATTAATTCTTGAGGGTCCATTTTTTCTAAGAAAGCACCTTTTAATTTTGATTTTTTTTTCCTCTTTTTAAACCATTTCTCTAAGGATTAGCCAGGATCCCAATCTTTGTCAGGTGATGGTCAGGTTAAATATCAAATATCCAAAGACTTCTAGACACTCCACATATTTTAATTCACACTCCACAAGATTTATAACCTCCTAACATATACTTCTTATTTTATTATTATTATTTTTTTGGTTCAACATTAAAATGTAGTTGCGTTTATAGATGATTGGTGCTAAACTTGCCTCTAAAACAAATAGCCACATTGGTTGTATCTAAGGGGGTGACCCTAGAATTTTACAGAATTCTCAGTTCCGCTGATCTACTTCAGATCCGCTGTCAAGTTTCTTTATCACTTTCACCAACAGAGTAGAGTTCACCCAGCCTCTTAAAGCGGGGACCCCAGTCACTGAGGTAGTCAAAATTCTGGTCTGAGTCTGAGGCGGTGGACTCCAAAGAGCTGAGGGAGCCAGCCACAGATCCTCGGCCTTCATAGCCATAGATCTGGATGGAGTCATAGGGTGGGGCCGTGGGGTCATTGTCTGCCTCATGAAGCCGCACATTAATAAATTCATCGACATCAACACCATTCGGAACCGGAGCAAGCCCTCCTTGCCTTGGCATAAACTGCAGATCTGGTTTAATATCCTTACGGGGTAAAAATCCATTAATTCCATCTGGATTTTGCAAAGTGGCGATATCAAAAGCCTCGGTGTCCTCCTCCCCGCCTCCTTCGTCGTCATAGCGAATGATGTTTTCCCGCACATCTTCATCATCTTTGATGATTAATGGTTCGTTTTTATGTCGTCGCAGCGTTACAAACAGTACCACGATGACTACAGGAAAAACATGACATAGCAGTGAGCCAAACTAGCATAGAACTTCACAAGCAATGCTCAATATGTGTTAAGAGAGAGGAGCATCGTTTTTAAACTTACAAGTATATAGCTTTACTAACATTTACTAGGGAATTAAGCTAAATAAATTTCTGAAGGATGAGCAATTGAATTTTGAATGAATACCTTTCAAGATTGGAAGGTGTTTCTGCTTATTTAATGGTGATGGAGCTGGGTTAAAAGGATAGATTTTCATCTATTCATAGTGAAAGCTGCATTTAATACTGGAATGAGCTCTGGACTGAAAAGCACAGAGTAGAAGAAAGCAGAAAATACAGGACTCTAACTTGCAGTGTAATTCGAGCAAGTCATTTACTATCCTTTGGTCCCAAGTCTACTGTAAAGAGAAAAGAGCAGGACAGAGCATCTCTAATATACTTTGTGTTTTAAAAATCTTTAAGACTCTCTTTCAAATACTGCTCATTCAAAGAAGTGATCTATCAAGATCAATGACAAGATTTCATGGGAAACTTCTTTCTTGCTTGAAGACTGGATCGCCTCTCAAGAGAGAGAAACACATACCCTACTAGCCAAATCAGCTAAATCAGTCAGGGCAAATTTGGTAAAATATCACATCACAATGATGTTTAAATCCAGGGCACTGAGTTAGCAAAACAGATGTACCTGGAAAGCAGATGTAACCGCATTTACTCTAAGGTGATTTTCCTAAGAGCACAATAAGATACAACTTTTCTTTTTTATATTTTCCTCATGTCTATGCTTATTTATATAATTCTATATTTTTTTGTGTGGAAAGGTTACAGAAGTCTTACCTTACTCCGCAATCTTCATCTTAATCTGATGTTAATATCAAGACAGATATATAAGAAATACAATGTGATTTTGCAGAAATCATATTTTTCTTTGTTTGTTTTCCTTTTATCTCCCAAACTTTGTGATCTGATGGATGTGGCAAATGATTCTACATATTGTTCACGTAAAACAGCATTGTGTTCATATGAGAGCCCCTTCTAGTAACTGGGGTACATGAGAAGATCTGGAGGTCTTCTAACCTTCCAGAAATTTTTATGATAACACATAAATGCTCATCCTAATTCAAGAACCCTTAAATTTTACCCATCTTTTCAGCAGAAACGTTATTGAAAAAGGCATTGAAAAATTGTCTCCAGTTGGGCCTTTACTGTCATTTGATTTTGCAGCTCCTTTGGTGATTTTGATACTTGGAGAATTGCAAGAAAGTCCCCCTTCCCCAGAGAATGCTGATACCTAACTCGGTCAGAGTTTGCTGTCCTAATTTATAGTCATTTATGAACCAGAATAATGATGACCATCAGGCTATGAAGGAAATACGTACCTAACAGCAAAATGATGCATGCTAATATGGCAATTAAGGCGCCCATACTGAGTCCAATTGGAAGGACATAAGCTTCAACATTGCAAGACTGGACAATACCATCACTGCTGCAGCCACAGACCCGGATGGTCAGGGTGCTGGTGCTGCTCAGCGGAGGATTCCCACTATCACTGATTATGATTGGTAAAAGATAGACTTCTTGCTTCTGGCGGTTGAATCCATTATGCTTTGCCAAAATGCTCAGGGAATTATCTGGAAAAAGTGAAAATTAAAATAGTTTGCATCATTTCAAAATGGCTACCCAAACAACACTTGCTTTTCTAGTTCATAAATCTTCTGCACACTTCAAGACACTCCAAATTGCAATTGCACTGGACCACTCCAGATTTCTCCTTCTCCCCTCTTCCTACTTTTCCAATAGGCACGGTTCAAAACATTCACACGCTAGCATGGAACCCCATGATGAACTACTTAGAGATTTACCATCACCTTGGAATTGCAACAAATTCTTTTTATAACCATCATCTTCAAGTGTCCTCTCAGGAAACATAAATTATTCCATGCTCCATAAATAAATGAAAATTTCTCTCATTTACACTGTGCACCATATTTTGAAGGCATGTTTGAGAAGGTCTGTATTAAAAGACTATATGAAAAGATGTCATATAGCACAATGTACTTTGTTGACTCCTCCAGGTATCTGTAGAAAGAATGTCATCACCAAGAACGTTTAAGCTAATATACAACTAAAATCCCATCTAACTACTAAGTTTAGATATGCATATCTATTAATATTCTGAAGATAGAGAAAACCAATGACATTCACACAAATAAACACAAAATGAGAAGTCAAAGGAGTAGATATTCAATTTTGCAACAATTAATTAACTATATAGAGATGTATATTATCAGTACTTAAATACTTAAGGATACTTAAGTAATACATAAAAACATAGACATACTTCAGTTCAAATAAGAGTGCTTAGCAATAAGTAATCTGTTAATCCTGTTGTCCTCAGATAGTTTACTCTTGAGATGAATTTTTTGTTGGCCTTCATCACTCTCTCATGAATTATCTTCATACTGTATATATTAATTAATACCTTATTTTTTCTCACTTTGATTAAAGAAAGTTATCTATTCAAAATAAGAGCATCATTTATCTAATGCTGATATATAGCTCCATTTAAAGTACATAAACATTATTCTGGTTAATTTGTACAGTATTATTAGGGAAAATTGATTGTCTCCATTGGTATGTTTTCCTCAAATATTGGAAAGTTTACAGAACTCAAAGGACTCAGCTATCTTGTGGTTGAATATTAAACCAGTAATTCCCAATCAGTGTTTTCCTGTTGCTAATCATCAATGGTAGCTTTTCCTTTCCAGAATAATCAAACACATGGACAGATATTCCATTGAAATGAGTATAAATAAGTTTGTTAAATTACCTGTATCATACAATACTGTACTAGATTTAATAAAATGATAACCATTCCCCAAAATGGGAATATGAATTATATCTATTTTTGCTTTGTTTAAGATATAATCAGGCCTGTAATGCTTTACTAGTCAGTAAGCAGATAAATCACTCTGGATGAGTTAATAGATTTTTTTCTGAATTTCCTCTGGTTGTGCATCATTATAAAGTAATTTGGAAGGGGAAAAAAATGTTTTTCTTGGGGTTATGCAGTTATATACTTAGTGATCCAGTAATTTATATTTCTTTGACCTAGAAGGGAATTCCAGTAAGCTAAAAGCAAGGGAACATTCCCACGGGATGTCTTCTTCCCAAGGGAAGAAGACAGGAATACATATCTATGTGATATTTTGGGGAAGTGTGCAACACGTTTGAGCGCTGTTAATGTAAAAAACATCTGTAGATGATTTCATATAAAATAGTTCAAAACAAAGGATGGAAATTGTTCTTCAAGATGCAATTAATAAGATTACAATGAACTTTTGTCTTCTTGGGGGTTTTATTTATGTGACAAACTAACCGCATATTTTCGCTTTAAAACAGTCTATAATGATAAATTAAGATCTGCAGCAGGAATATTACTGGTTGTAGACTAAAGTTTTCTCCTTTGCTACTTAGGAAAGCATTAGTGGGACTAACACAAAACTCATATTGTTTACTACTCATAGCATTTGCATGTCGGTCGCCCTTCTACACCAGAAAATCCTTGACTGGATAAACGAAGATATATGAATCATTTATGTCAAATTTTACAAGCTTCCTTTAGGCAATGTTAATTTCCTACTTGACACCTCCAATTAACTTTTTTTGTTAGTTATAAAGTAAATGATTGCAAGTTTATTGCTATAAATGTCTTGAACTATCTAAATTGAGAAATTTAGATGATGCATTCTAGCATAACAGAAAAAAGTTACTCAAAGAATCTACTTATATTCCCACTATTTAAGAGATAATCTAAAAACTTGGCATGCTATAACTTTATATGGTTGAGTTATCATAGAAAACTATTATCATATGCCTCACCTCACATTATTAAATATCTATGTGAATCATATTTTCTCCCTAACTTTCATATCTTCGGAATTCACAATTTAATTGATAAAATACATGTGACAGGCAGATATATTCTTCTAATCTAATTCTAGTTTGTTAATGTGGAGTTGGAATTCTAATAGCTGGGGTAATTCCAGAAGCAGGCTTTAAGCTAAACATTACAGGGTAGGGGGAATGTGCCTTAGTTTCAAGAAAGAGATCGGAAAATTCAGGTAAAGAAAGACAAATCCTTTAAGTCAAATTTTAGTGTCTAATCGGGCAGCCTAGAGCTTGATTTTGAGATGGATGCTGAAGAAGCAAAAGGGATTATTATGAAAATAACCTACCAATTTTGCTTTTAGACACTAGTGAGAGACAGGTGACGTGTTTAATGATGTTTTAGGCCAAGGACAATGCATGGTCACACATGCTCAAACAGAACCAAGGATGGGGTAAACTACACTGAATTGGGCAATAATTCAAGATTGAGATTCACCTTCATGGTTAACATAAGAGAGAAAAGTTAATTGTGAAATATATCCTACGAAACAATCTCAGGGGCCCTCTAAAAGCTAAGCCAATTTTTTGCTACTTTGGGGTAAGATGATGGTTTTAATCATTAGTTCTTCTTTATTTGTTCTTTTGTTTCCTCTGTGATATGATACTTATCTGATATGTTAACATAAATCACTAGATTATGCAAACTGAAAAATTAAGGATTATATTAGTAGACCCATTCAACAAATATATGTAAAAATGTCTCTGGTGTTTTGATGAATTTGTAAACCATCATGTGAGTATTGATGGACTATTATGAACTATGGCCTTCAGAAGTAATTCCCAAATGACACACCTTAAATTGTTATTACAACAAATCTGTGTACAGAGACTATTATTATATTATCATTTTAATAAAGAACATAAGGCACTAGGTCATGCAATTAGAAAGTGATAGAGTTGAGATTCAATTTGGGAAATTTGATTTCTAATTTACATAATCACTTTGGGAAATTGTGAATAATGTGTTAAGCTTTTTTCATGTCACAAATTTTGGATTCATTAATTGTGATTTTCATCTTGGTTGTCTGGTAAACAGTTTGATGATTCTTTTGCAAAAAGTGTACATTGTATGGGTAAATGATATATTTTATGTATCCCTACAAATCTGTGAATATAATGTATACATATTTTACTTTTAGTTGTTGTTACTGTTCTTGTTGTTTTTCCTATAAAGAATGTAAAAGATCCATAAACTGAATAAACTGCTTGGATTGTCATTTTTTCATCAAGACTCTTAGATGTTAATCAATTGCCATTTCAAATTTGGTGTTATGGAAGAGTGTATGAGATCACCCCGAAATTTGAGAGAAATTACTGCTTTTTTTCAGTTTTATACCTGATTTATTTATTTGGAATTACCTATAAACTGATACATGAAGGACATATATCAGGGAAGTAATCTGATATCCCCAATCTTTTATTCCTTATTGTGAAATAGCATACACAAAATATTAAATGAATACTCATGTAGCCACAATCCAGCCTTAGAAAAAGAACATCACCAGTGGATAATCATCACTAGTATGTCAGGACCATCCCATGGGCCCTTTTATGAACACATCCCTCTTCCATTTCCCTGGAGGTAATCACATCATCTGGAATTTTGAATTTAACCAGTAAATTTATTTAAAACTTGGTTTGAAATCCCATAAATGTAGACTATATTTTGTGTACACATTTATGATATGTACCTTTTATTAAACTTTATATATTTTTAGTTTCTTTCATAGCAATTTAAGGATTTAAAAAACTGTAGTTTATCAGATTTTGCTACAATATAGTATTCCATTATATGAGAACAGTTTCCCTTTACTAATCTCTTCTAATATCTCTGGACATTTTTGGAGGGTCCTATTTTGGAGCTATTACACATAATACTTAGATAAACATGTTTGTACATATACCCTGGTGCTTACATGCACAAGTTTCTGTGGAGTAAATACTTAGATGTGCAGGATCTATGTGGTAAGGAAAGTACTTATTCATTGTAGCAATATTTGTTACCACCAGCAGTTCTTGTTCCATATCTAGCCTAGCATTTGCCTTGTCTGACCCTTGAATTACACCGAACTGAGTGGTTAGTAATGAATTCTCATTGTAGTTGCAACTTTTTTTTCAGGTTGCATATCTTTGCATGTATTTAAAGGTTGTTTCTCTTTCCTCTCAAGTGAAATACTTATCATGTTTTGTTCTTTTGTTTTCTTATCATTTTGTGTTTGATGTCTTCATTTTTTATTGAATTGCTTGAGTTCCTTTATTAGGTTGAATCAAATAAAATTGTCATTTTTGGGGGGGGAAATTAATCAATTATCAGCTGTTCTATACAGTATAAATAAATATATTCGAATTGTTTTTTAAATTTACATGTTATAAATATCTTCTTTCATCTTTAAGTTTATGGTGTCTTCAATTAAAATAAAATATTAATGATAATATAGTCTAATTTATTATCTATTTCCCTAATCTTACAAGAATTTCTATTATTGAATGAAAGCAAAAGTTAATAAAAATATCAGACTTAATTTATTGTCCTAGTCAAAATGGAATGCATTTAGAGATTTAGTGTTGATCAATCTATATCTATCATATATCTATCATCTATACACTCCTTAAGCACATTTAAAATTTCTCCTAGATATTTCTTCTTCCTTCCATGACCCACAAGATCTGCATGGTATAGCCCTTGCCTGGTTATCCAGCCTCATGTCCTGTAGCTTTCCTCCCTTCTCTCTATGTTCTAGCCAATCCGGACTTTTCTGAGTCTTTCCTTTCATATGCCTTTGTCCTTTCACATTTCTTTGCTCTGTCCTTTCACAATTGTTCTTTTTCTGCACTGATAGAGTCTCCTGTCTCTCTTTATCCTTAATTCGCCTGGTTAAAATTTATTTATTCTTTGTCTGTGCTTAAATATCACTTCTTCAAGGATAATTTTCATCACCACTTCTCCCCCATTTCCACACTAAATTATTTGTATTATCTCATAATACCTTTATATTTTCATCAAAACACTTATGACAAAAGAATATATAGTGACAGGAATTTGATAGACATGGGACACACATAGATACACCAGGAAACTTTCAAGTAGGGAATGACCAATTTAAGATGCACAATGAATGCTTGGAAAATATTTGGCAAATAAATGAATGACTAAGTAATCATAAGCCATATTTGTGGGGTTCATATTTATTTCCCTTCAAGTAAACATAAATCACAGAGTTCAGTTTCAAGGAATTGGGAAAATGGTGATTAGATTATCTCCACTGAGATATGACACACCTAATTATCGGTGTGAACTTTTGATTAGATGGAGATGTGACTCCACCCATTCAAGGTGAGTCTTGTATTACTTTCCTGGAATCTTTTACAAGAGGAAATGACAGAGCCAATAGAAACTTCAGAGCAGAGCTGACACAGATATTAACACTTGAAGAACAGAGCCATGGGTGCTGGGAGATGTTTAGGCCCAGCAGACATCATCATGAGATGTTAAGCAAGTCAGAACCTGGAGAGAGCCAAAGGAAACCAAGAGATGAAAGCCAGTCCTGGAGAAGCAACATGAGGAATCCCCATAGGACCAGAGGCTGAAAACAACAGAGCCTAGGAACAAGGGACCAGTAGATATCAACCATGTGACTATCCAGCTGACAGAGGTGTTCCTGACCCATCAGCCTTCCTTGAGTCTTGGATCCCTTAGTTTGGACATTTTTATAGGCTTAGAAGCATAAAACCGTAACTCACTAAATTCCTCTTTTTAAAAGATTTTCCAGTTCTGGTAAATCACATTCTTGCAGCTTGTAAACTAACACATATACCTTGAAGTCATATACAGAAATTTAAGAAAAATACTGATGGTTTCTGAGCTTTCTTCTGTGCATGTTTCTTATGTAACATGAGAATAAGTTGAGGATGCATATGTTCAAATAGAGAAGGCTCAAAAAGAAAGGAATTTGTCCTAAATTATCTCAAACATTGTCTTGTAAAAGATGTGTACACTAGAATTTCTTTTACTGAGCTAAGATAGGATACTATAATCCTCCATTCAGAGGGTGGCACCTGGGCCTAATGGTTAGTCTAGGAGGGATTTCTTCTTTATTTATTGATATTTAGTGTTTGTGTTATTTGTAGTTGGAAATTAAAGGAACGTTTTCATGTGATATGAATACTCTTGCAAGAACAGTTTCTTTTAGTAAATAAGGCAAAATATAATTATTAATTAATTTTATATGCATCCTTTATGGAATAAAAAAGCCTATTTACAGAGATGGAGTATGACTACCAGGATAATGCTTAGACTTTGTGTACTTCATCCCATAGTTCCTAACTAACTTCTTTCTTTCCTTCCTCCTTCCCTCAAATCATTTTTTGCTGTAAATAAAATAATATTAGCCATTATTAATAAATAATAGCCATTATTATTGCTTTTTTAAAAAAATAACCTATGTTCTTTCCACATTGTCCATTTTTTCCCTGATCAAATAAAGGAGGCAAGCCCAAATTCTTTTTAAATGTCATTCATCTGTCATTTTTACCCTGATATAGAGCTTTTACTTTGGCCTGGTTTTGTTTATTTGAAAGTATGGAGCTATGGTTTTTGTTTGCCCTTTTAGATTCAAGCAAGAACAAAAAGGAGCTAAAGTTAATGAAGGCATTTGCCAAATATGTATGACAAAATGAAGAGATGAAGGGAAAATCAGTAGATATTAGGCCTTTTTTCAAAACTTGTTTCCTGACATTTGACTTGCAGATTTAATTCAAATTTTCTTGGTCAAGTCAAAGGGGATGAAAGAGCAAGAAGGTCATACAAAGGAAAATTGGCACTCTATTTAGCAAGTATGGACAAGAGATTTAATTAAGTTCTTACAATTGTATTTTGTTGGTTTTTTTTATGAAGAATGACCAAGACAATGAAGACACCAAATCTGTGAGCTTTCAGCACATTAGATGCTCATATATGCAGCATCCAATATTTAGAAATATGAAGAAAAGATTATAACAACCACCCATCATTTATATCTTTTTATTCTAAGCACTGACTTGGTGGAAGCAATTATATTGTAATGAATTAATAAAAAACTATGACTCCATGAAGTCAACCTCCTCCAGTGCTATTATAAGTTAGTGCATAATTTATTGAAAGTGTATCAACACACTAAATATGCCACAAGCAACTGGAAGTTCTGAACCACCTAATTAGAGCATTGGCTTAATTTTCACTGTTTTCCATTTCTTACCTCATTAGTTTGACCACCATGCTACCTGATGTTAGCAATCTTAATGTTTTATCTGAATGTCCTAATTTTAATAAACTATTTCTGAACAAGAAAAATTGACCAAGTTTCACTTTAGGAAAAAATTACTATTGAAAATTATTTTGGAATCTCCTAGATTTACAGCAAATTTAATTATTAGTCAACAACTTAAAATTAAACAAAAATTAATTAGCATTTCTAACCATAGGAACACTTACTCCACAGGCTCTCTGCTTTCTACAACCATCCAGTCCTTAGCATTCTATAAATATTTGCATGATTGTTATTTTGGAGAGGGAATGAACAGAGGTTGGGCTATGATTTTCATTTGCAAAACTTAAGACTCATCAAGTGACCTATGAAATTTAACCAACCTTCTAAAATTCATTGAGAAGCTAGATATATTGTTTTAAACTTTTTATTCTAAAAGGGTATACTTTGTTTAAAATAACAATGTCTTTAAAAGTGATGTTTCTTATCTCCACTCTCTTTTTTGTTGTTGTTGTTGCTCTTTATATGTGTTTGGGGTGGGTTGTGGAATATTAGTTTAGTTGTATACATGAATATCTTTTATAATCTTATAATTTTATAATCTCCCAAAAGATATGTTCAGATTTTGATCCCTAGAATCTCTGAATATTACCTTATTTGGGGAAAGAGTATTTGGAAATGTAATTGAGGTAAAGATCTGATAAGATAAGATTGTATCGAGATTACAAAGTTGGGCTCAGACTCTAATGACAATTGTCTTTATGAGTTGGAAGCAGAAAGGTAATTGACAGATGAAAGAGAGACAATGTGACCACAGAATCAGAGATCTGGAATGATGTGACTACAAGCCAATGGAAGAGGTAAAGAAGGGACTATCTCCTGGCCTCTCCAGAGGAACATGGCCCTTCTGACACCTTGATTTTGGACTTATGACCTCCAAAAGAATGAGGAAACAAATTTCTGTTGTTTTAATCATCCTGTTTGTGATGATTTGTTACGGCAGCCCTAGGAAACTAATAGTATTAGTAAATCTCATTAATTATTTATGATTTACAGCAGGATAGGAAGTTCTTATTCCCACTTTGTAAACAAGGAACAGATTGTTTTTTTTTTTTAAAGATATAGTGACAAGGTTGAGGCAAAATGGCAGCATAGGGAGGTATGCGATTTAGCCTGCCCCTAGAGCCCCCAGCAACTGTCTGGAACAACTGTTTGGGGATATATCTGACTGCAAACACATTGTACTTTCCATGCAATTGGAATAGGTAGAAGGGCAGAGATCACAGCATGGAACTGTAAGTAAAGCCCCTGAGCTGCAGAGGCAGGTGCCCCTTCCCTACAAATCGTAGGCTGCTGGAGACATTTCCCAGTGGGAAAAAGTAGTAGACTCTACAAGGAGCAAAGGAAGGTAGTTCAACCAAAAACCAATTGTGGTTTCAATTAATATAGTTGTACTACTGAATACAAGTCTGAGCACAGATAAATCCCCCCAAACCAGGAAAGTAGCCCTGAGGCCTCATTTTCTTGGTAGGGATGGGGTTGATGAAGTAAACAAACAAAGGAACAAACCAAAAAAGCAAACAGAAGTTTCTGGAGCCAGCCAAGCTCAGAATACTGGAAAAGGGTTGTGCCCCTTTATAGAGTCAATTACAAATTCTGGCTCTTGACTGGTAAACCTTGGTGGCTGGGGACTGGCTCTGAAAAGGAATTTTAGTTTCTCTCTATATATTTTTAAAAAAATATTCTAAGTAGCTCACTATAGAAGTCCTACAGCATTTTCAATTGTCAGAGCCACCCAGGCAAGGATGAGAGAGAAAGTAACAAGTTAAGTGAAGGAGATAATTCCTTACAGGGCCTATCTTCTCAAAGAAAAGGGAGAAGGGCAGGGTCCAGCACATGTGGTGGCCCTCCTGCAAACAATTCAGACCCTAGGAACTGGGAATCAGAAACAGCTTAAGCCTGCCTTTTACCTCAGCCTCTGTTTTAACCACACCTGTGACAGGCTGAGAATTAAAGGCTTCTCACCACTTTACACCCCTGGGGAGCTGTGGGCTGACAAGTGCCATGTGCTGAGTAGAATAGGAAAAACAGAGAGCCTAGAGGCTCTACAGAAAAGTCAGACAACCTGCTGGGGCTCATACTTAGGGAAATTTAATAATGATTACACTCTCCTCCTGAGACCTGGCCCTACCTTGTCTGGGAAAATCTGATTGGTGTCAATGATATCTGGGGAGACCCTCCTCAAAAAAAAAAAAAAAAGGTTTCAAATAAGCAAGGCAAGAACCAGAAAAACAAGAGCTGAAAAATTCTGAACAATTAAGTAGAAGCTATGTTAGAGGTCTAGAATAAGTTGAACTGAATGCCAAAAAACAGATAGAGAGCAAAGCCAACCAATAAGAAAACTGTAAATAAAAGAGTGAAAAACACTAAAAAAATTATGAGTCATATCTAGGAAAAATGAAGATATGGCTCAGTCAAAGGAATAAGCTATCACTTCAAATGAGATACAGGGAGTTGAAACAACTAATTAATGTGCAATCAAACATGCTAAATCAAGTCAAAAATCAAATCAGTGAGTTGAGGGAAGACATGGCAAAAGAGATGAAGGATATAAAGAAGGCATTAGTCAGCCATAAAAAACTTAAAAGCTTGAAAAAAGAATTGGCAGACTCTCTGTCCCTAAGCATAGCTCTGACAGTGAAACCATTGCCCTCCTCACTACATTGGATATGACATCAAGGGATGGATGTCTCACTGTTGACATGGGAGATGACTCCCAGGGATAAGCATGGCCCTGGCACCATAGGATCAACAATGCCATCCCGACAAAAAGAGGGAAAAGAAGTGTAACAAATAAGGTATCAGTGCCTGAGAGAGTTCAAATAGAGTTGAGAGGCTTCACTGGAGATCACTCTTAAGCATGGTTCAGTCAGACATTGCTACTTATCATAACTTGCCAAACCCCAACCAAAACCATTCCTGCCAATCCTAAAGGGCACGGAGGGCATTACATAAGATTCTACAGAAGTTCCATGGACTAGGGTAACTTTCCAAAACCTACAACCTCCAGATGGGTCCCTCAACTAGAAGGTTCTTAAATGCAGAGGGGCTAGTTTTTCCAGAACATCAAGTAGTTCAGTTCCATCTCCCTATTACATATTATTGACAGCTCCTTCCAACATGAAAAGTTAGAATGGGCATAACCCAAATATCCCTAAAGAGTGGGAGAAAGATCAAAGGTGATGATGGAGTTATACTGAGAAGGTCAGGTTTAACAAATGAGTATGACTGCTGAATCTTATATGATGTTTCTTTTAGCCTCCATTAACTTAGAGCAGGTAGAAATAAAAACCTAAAATTGCAAAATTGTAGCCCACATCAAACTCTGAAATCTGCTCTATAACTAATTGATGCAATGTACTTTGACATTTATTGCTTTTATGTTATATGTTTGTTAAGGAGAAGGAGGAGTGTGATAGAGAACATAAGATTTAACAAATGAGTATGACTGCTGAATCATTATATTGATATTTCTGTTGTTCTATAGTGTCTTGGAGCAGCTAGGAGAGAAAATGAAAAATTGTGGAACTATAACCTATACCAAACTTTAAAATTCATTATATAATTGCTTGTTAAAATGTACTTGGAAATTTATTGCTTCTTTGTATATATATTATATTTCACACACAAAAAAATACAAATGGCAGAACTTACAGCAATGAAAGTCACAACAGAAGAGATGAAAAACACAATAGAGACTTACAACAGTAGATGTTCAGAGGCAGAGGAAAGGCATAGTGAACTAGAGGGCAGGACATCTGAAATCCCTACACACAAAAGAACAGATAGGGAAAAGAATGAAAAAAATACGAGCAGCATCTCAGGGAATTAAATGACAACATGAAGCACATGAATATAGTGTTATGGGTATCTCAAAAGGGGAAGAGAAGGGAAAAGGGGAGGAAAGAATAATGGAAGAAATTACCACTGAAAATTTCTCACATCTTAAATAAGACATACAATTACAGATCCAAGAAGCACAGAGTACTCCAAACATAATAGATCTGCAAAGACTTACTCCAAGACACTAATCAGATTGTCAAATGTCAAAGACCAAGATAGAATACTGGAAGCAGCAAAAGAAAAATGATTCATCACATACAAAGAAAGCTTGGTAAGACCATGTGCAGATTTCTCAGCAGAAACCATGGAGGTGAGAAGGCAGAACTATGCTATATTTAAGATAATGAAAGAGAAATACTGTCAACCAAAAATTCTGTATCTGGCAATAGTGTCTTTCAAAAATGAAGGAGAGTTTAAAATATTTTCATGCAAACAGCCACTGAGAGAGTTCATGAAAAAGAGCCCAGTTCTACAGGAAATATTAAAGAAGCACTACAGACAGATAGGAAAGGACAGGGGAGAGAGGTATGAAGAAGAGTGTAGTAATGAAGACCATCAGTAAGAGTAAAAAAAGAAAAAAGTGGCATATAAAATCAAAAAGACAAAATGGTAGAAGAAAGTATGCATTTACAGTAATAACATTAAATGTTGATGGACTAAATTTCCCAAGCAAAAGACATGGAGTGGCAGACAGATTAAAAAAAAAAGGTCACAACTATATGCTTGCCACAAGAAACTTACTTTAGACTCAATGACAAAATAGATTGAAAGTGAAAGCCTGGAAAAAAGACATTTCAAGAACCAGAAAAGAGTGAAAGTAGCTATAGTAATATCCAACACATTAGACTTCAAATGTGAAACTATGAAAGGAGGCAAAGAAGGACACTATGTATTGATAAAAGGAACAATTCATCAAGAAGATCCAACAATTATAAATATTTGCATACTGAGCCAGAGTGTTCCCAAATACATGAGGAACACACTGTCAATAATGAAGGGAGAAGTAAACACACATCTACAATAATAAAGACTTCAATACACTGCTATCACCAATGAATAGAACATCTAGACAGAAGATCAATAAGGAAACAGCAAATGAACTAGACTTCACAGATATTTACAGAACATTACACCCCATAACAGCAAGTTAAATATTTTTCTCAAGTGCTCATGGATCATTTCCCAGGAAATATCTGAGGTTGGGTCACAAATCAAGTCTCAATAATTTCCAAAATATTGGAATAAATTAAAATACTTTATTGAAAGAAAATGGGATGAGGGTGGAAATCAATAACAGGTAGAAGGCTGGAAAATTCACAAACATATGGAGGCTAATAAACACATTCTTAAACAACCAATGGGTCAAGGAAGAAATTACAAGAGAAATCAGGAAATATCTAAAGGTAAATGAAAATGAGAGGAAAACATGTCAAAATATATGTGATACAGCAAAGGTAGTGCTGAAAGGGAAATTTATTGCCCTAAATGCCTATATTAAAAAAGAAAGTGCAAAATTGAGAACTAGCTGCACACTTGGAGGAACTAGAGGAAGCATACAAACTAACCCCCAAACAAGCAGAAGGAAAGAAATAATAAAGATTACATCAGAAATACATGAAATAGAGAAAATGAAAACAATAGAGAGAATAAACCAAACCAGAAGTTGTTTCTTGGAGAAAATCATTAAAATCAATGTACCCTTAGCTAGGCTGACAGAGAGAGAGAGAGAGAGAGAGAGAGAGGAGAGAAAGGCTGCAAATAAACAAAATCAGAAATGAGAGACGTGATATAAATACTGACCTTGCAAAATAAAGGAGATACTGGAAGGATACTATGAGCAACTATGTTAATAAGCTAGACAACATAGATGCAATGGACAACTTCCTAGAAAAGAATTAACAACCAAAATTGACTTAAGAAGAAATAGACAACCTCAACAAAACAATTACAAGTAAAAATAAAAGTCCAGGACCACATGGCTTAACACGGAAATTCTACCAAGTATTCAAGAAAGAATTAGTGCTAATCTTGCTCAAATTCTTCAAACCAATTGAAAATGCGGGAAAGCTACCTAAGTCATTCTATAAAGCCTAATAACAAAGTCAGACAAAAATACAAGAAAAGAAAATTACAGACTAATCCCTTTAATGTACATAGATGCAAAACTCATCAACAAAATATTTGCAAGTCAAATCCAGCAGCACATTAAAAGAATTATACATGACCAAGTGGGATTTATTCCAGGTTTGCAAGCCTAGTTCAACACAAGAAAAATAAATTAATGTAATATACCACATCACTAAATCAAAGCAGAAAAACCATATGATCATCTCAATTGATGCAGAAAAGGCATTTGACAAAATTCAACATCCATTCCTGGTGAAAATATTTCAAAGGATAAGAATAGAAGGGAACTTCTTCAACATGATAAAGGGAATATATGAAAAACCAACAGCTAACATCATTCTTAATGGAGAAAGACTGAAAACTCTCTAAGATCAGGAACAAGACAAGGATGCCTGTTGTCTATATTGTTATTCAACATTGTGCTGGAAGTTCTAGCTAGAGCAATTAAATGGAAAAAAGAAATAAAACACATCCAAGCTGGAAAGAGAAGTGAAGCTTTTATTGAATCAGATGACATGATACTATATATCAAAAATCCCCCCCAAAAATCTACAGAAAAGCTATTAGAGCTAATAAATGGGTACAATAAAGTGGCAGAGTACAAAATCAATACCCAAAAATCTGTAGTGCTTTCTGCACACTAGTAATGAGTATTCTGAGGAGGAAATCAAGAAAACAAAATTCCATTTACAGTAGCAACCAAAATAATAAAATATTTAAGAATAAAGTTAACCAAAATCGCAAAAGACCTTTACACAGAAAAATACATGAAATTGCCAAAATTAATAAAAGAAGACCTAAATAAATGGAAGGACATACCATGTGCATTGATTAGAAGACTAAATATAGTCAAGCTGTCAATTCTACCCAAATTGATTTATAGATTCAATGTAATATAAATTAAAATCCCAACAATTTACTTTGCAGAATTAGAAAAAACAGTAACCAAATTTATTTGGAATGGCAGTGTGCCCCAAATAGCTAAAAATATCTTGAGAAAGGGGAATGAGGTCGGGAATCTCACACTAACTGACTTTAAAGCATATTACAAAGCTACAGTGGTCAAAACAGCATGATACTAGCATAAGATAGATATACTGATGAATGGAATTGAATTGAGTGTTCAGAAATAGACTCTTTCATCTATGGATAATTGATCTTTTAAAGGTGGTCAAGACAACTCAACTTGGATGGAGCATCCTCTTCAAGTAATGGAGTTTGAAGAACAGTTGACCATATCCAAAGGAATAAAAGAATACTTGTATCTCACACCATATATAGAAATCAACTCAAAATGGATCAAAACCTAAATGTCAGAGCTAAGACCATACAACTATTAAAAGAAAATGTATGGAAATGCTTCATAGATCTTGTTATCGGAGGTGGTTTCCTAGATCTTACATCCAAAGTGCATGTAACAGCAATGAAAAAAGAAATAGGTAAATGAATAGCCTCAAAATTAAACAGTTTTGTGCATCGAAGGATTTTGTCCAGAAAGTAAAAAGATAGCCTATGAAATTGGAAACAATAATGGAAACCAAATATCAAATAAGGTTTTAATATCTGGAATACATAGAGATTCTACAACTCAACAACAAAAAGACAAAAAAAGAAAGTTTAAAAAAATGGGCAAAAGATATGGACAGACACGTTTCAGAAGAGGAAATAAAATTGGCTCAATAACATGTGAAAAGATGATCAACCTCATTGGCTATTAGGGAAATGCAAATCAAAACCACAACAAGATACCATCTCACACCGACTAGAATGACCATTAGCAATAAATAAATAAATAAATAACAGAAAACCTACAAGTGCTGGAGAGGATATACAAAGAGGCACACTTATTCACTGTTGGTGGGAATGTAGCAAGCTGCAACCATTCTGGAAGGCAGTTTGGCAGTTCCTCAGGAAACTAAGTATACAATTGTCATATGATCCAGTAATCCCATTACTAGGTATATATTCAGAGGAACTGAAGGCAAGGACACAAACAAACATTTGCACATGGTGTTTATAGTGGCTTTATAATTGCAAGGAGGTCGGAAATAACTCAAATGTCCATCAATGGACGAGTGGCTAAACAAACTTTAGTATAAACATATGATGGAATATTACACAGCTGTAAGACAGGTCATGAAGCATGTAACAATGTGGATGAACCTTGAGGACATTAAGCTGAGAGAAGTTAGCCAGAAAGTAAAGGACGAATACCGCATGGTCTCATTAATATGAACTAAAATTAATAAGTGATCTTTCAGAGTTAAAGGTGAGAACACAGGATATCAGAAATTAGAAAGAGGGTAGAAATTGTGCATTTGGTGCTGAAGGAATACAGAATGTGCAACAGGATGGTTGTAACGATCCAGAAATGGATAACACAAAGCTATGTGATAGTAGCACAATATTATACATACATTGAATGAAGCTGAGTATGAGTATGGTTGATGAAGGAGGGCTGAGGATGGGTAGGAGATCAAGACTGAGATGGTGTGCCTAGAGTAAAGAATGATGGTGATTAAATGTACAGATAGAAGAAAATTTTACGTGAGAGGGAAAAAAATAATTGATAACATTGCAAGGTGTTGAAAATGGGATGATATGGGGGTGGGGAGAAAAACAGTCAATGCAAATTAGGGTCTATAGTTAAAAGCAATATTGCAATATGCTTCCACTGAATGTAAAAGCAACATGCCAAAGCTAAATGTCAGTAAGTGGGGGAGATGGGAGAAGGGTATGGGATTCTTTGCAGAAGAAATAGAATTGTTCTTATATAGATTGTGGTAATGAAAGCATGGCTATGTGATTCTATCTGGAACCACTGATTTTACACTCAGGTTGGATTGTATGGGTTTTATGGTGGCAGTGCTCACGATTTGCAATGGATGAAGGTGGCCTCAGGACAGCATGTTGAGTCAAATAAACCAGAAATGAAAAGACAAATATTATAATGCCTTACTGATATGGGCTAACTATGATGTGCAAACTCTGAGAATTGAATCCAAGAGCACAGGTTATCAGGTGAAAGCCTATTGTAAAGGTTCCTTGATTATAACCTGTGACAGCAGTCACATCTATTCTGGAGTAGTAACCGTCATTTCTAAATTCTGAGATGCTGAGCTCTTTGCATATAATCAGGTTGTTCCCTTGAACTCCCGATATTTGTATGACACCTGAGACTCAGAGCTAGAGCTCTGCAGGTACATACCCCATACAACAACTGTTATAAACCCTGAAAAAGTGATCAGACTTAAATGAGGGATATGAATGAAGCTGATTGGAGTAGACTAAGGTAATTCAGAGTAAAAGGCAAAGGATGAGCTTGACTGTATATTAAACCTTCAGCATCTTTTTGAGACCAAAGGAAGAGATGTTTTCTTGGTGTAAAATTTACATCTTTGGTAGCACACTATCTAATTTAACTTGCATTAAATTAAAACCCAAGACCCTTGATCTTGGAGCTTGCCCTTATGAATCTTATTCCTGCAGAGGAGAAGCCAAGCCTAAGAGTCACCCCAGAAAAATAGCATATAACTAACTACAACATCAGCCAGTTGCTAGTTTAGTCTCTAATTGTGCTCCATGCCCTTCCATATCTGATTCTGTACTCTGCGGTCCACTATGCCATCTGTGCCTCTAATTTCACGCTCTGTCACTAAAGATTCAAATGAGGGACAGCGTCATAGAACAGAATATAGGCTGGGTGTACAGGAAAGGACTTCTTTGTTAAAGAGAAGAAATACAGAGAATACTTACTTTCCTTCTTCTCCCTATACCTTCTATATTTCTATTATATAGTATAGCTTTCTATCCTCAGTCCTTTTCCCTAACCTCTTTATAAACTTTTGGAGCCTCATTCACGTATCTAATCTCAAGTACCAGACTACGTTTCTTTATAAAACTTCAGCTTTATGTCTCCTCCATTTACCTACTGGGCATGTTCGCTGGCAAGGTCTATTCTACAGGTTCAACCTTTCACTAATGGATCTAATTATATATATTCTTATTCTTGGCCATCTCCAAAAATCCTTTTCTTGGTTACTTTTGTCACCGTATTTGAGGCTACACAATATCATGGCTGCATGAATTTATACATTTCTACCCCTAGCCTGGAATAACCTTACATCTTCCTTTTCTAAGTAAGGAAGTTCTATTATCCTTCAATAAACAGTTGAACATTTACTTCTTCCTATATGGAGGCAGTAGGAACAATAGCCTTGGGATCAAAGATAGAATGACAATTGGATTTTAAAGTAAATGTAAAGAAAACATAATGTTCTTGATTGCTTTTTTGAATAAATATGGAATGGACATCTGTGACTATGAGTGAGTCAAAATGACTAACAGTACCTTGAACAGTCCAAAACATATCTAACCCTACATGAGCTGCATACAATGAGAGGGGCACGTATCACTGAGCTTACACTCATTTTCACATTATTTTGAAAATTTAAATGCCTATTATACACTAGTCACTGATCTATCTGGCCCTCCTTGACACTACAAATTTTAAGACCATTTAATTCCACTTGTGTTTGAGCAAGCAGTCATACAAACAGAAGCCAAGTGAAAAATTCATGTAGTAATTCAGATACAAGTATCTGAGCATATTAAAATTACGCATTTCTTAGATTTAACCCCAAATCAACTGAACAAAATTTCTGAAGTTGAGACTTGGTCATCCGCATTTTAAATGAATTGTGGCTCTGTACTTTTGAGAGCCATTGCTCTCTGTTCCATTTCTTCCTTTAACTGATAGTAGTTAATGGTTTAGTCCACACTTCAGAGTCTACACTGGAGAAACTATTATGCTCCTGTTTGGTTCTATAATCCAGCAAGGGTTGCAGCTGATAGCAATTTCCCTGCATAACCCCTTCTTTCCTGGTTTAGGGTAAAATAGCTGCTTAAAAAGGAGGGAAATGATGCAAGAAAATGTGGCATCCCTTAGTGCACTGAAGTCCAGTGTTTGTCCTTTTAAAGTTTAACATATTATATTACAACAGCTTGGCTAAACATGTAGCTCTATGCAAAAGTTTTAATATACAGTGAGGCAAGAGGATAGAAAGCAGTTATGTAGATAAAATTATCATTCAAGCAGTGGTCACATTATCTTTCCTCCCAGGTCGCTGGGAATGGCGTGTGCTTTTGAATCTTAAAATCCACATTCTTTATAATATTGGAAATGGTACTATTTTGATCATACAAAATGACTTTACATTAAAGGTCAAACTAATTTGCTTTTCCTCAAACTCACCCACATTTAACAGGTTAAAATGCAGATGGAGAGAACGGAAATAAAGTGATTGAAAAAGAGATACCTGTGTAGGTCACCCTTATGATTGAAATAGAAATCACATCAAACTCATTCAAACTCCTTTTGTTGAAAATGTAATCTGATGAAATTCCCTATTGTTATACACTACAGAGAAATCTGAATACATTTTCAAGTCATGCATGATTTCATTTTAATACTTTCCTTTAAAATAAAAGAGAATTTTTTGGATGAGCATTTTAAAAATATCTCCAAGATGATAGTTGATTTTCCAAGTTGAAAATGGATGTGTGGAACTTGCTAGCACTGGGAAGTGATATAAATACCCCTACCATCACATTTTCCATGTTTGGAAGGAGAAGTTTAAGGAATTTGCTTTCTTGTGAACATTCTGAGTCCTGAAGACTTTATGTTAGGTATAATTTCTTTTTCTCCAGTATCCTTCTGTATATCATATTAGTGCCCAGACTTTAGAATCATTCTATTCTACAACATAATTCTAGAACATATAGAATTATGTTTGGATTCCAACTCCATTATTGATTTGTTTACATTTTCAATAATTGTCCCAAGGTCATAAAATATATTCTTACTGTGCCCACATTACTAATTAAGTGACTGAGTATTAAGAAGTCTTTGAGGAATATTTGTTATTCCATCTAAAGTGGTTTTTACAGGGCCTGGCATGTGCAAAGTCGTTAATAAGACTTAAAATAATAGTAAGTTATTGCTATTATATGCAGGATTATCAGTTCACTAAGCTTTTATATGGAGTAGACAGTTGAATTTTTTTTTAAAAAAACCTGGGTATAAGACCTCTCTTTATAATGAGCTTCTATTTGGAAACTTCAAAAAGTTGGAATAGAAAGTAAACTGCAAGGAACTAAGAAGATACATGTTAAGACATAGAATAAGACTGCAAGGTGCATATTGAGGGAAATTCCCAGAATGGAATATGAGACTCTTATTTTATCCAGATACATTATACATTGGTTACCAAGGAAATGTCCCACTTAAAATAGTGTAAATCCAGTGGTTAATGGTTTTAGACATCCCACTCTTATTTAAAGAATTATCTTATTCAAAGGCAAACTCAATCTCCAGATGAACTCACATCTTCCTAAATCACCTAGGAATAAGCCAAGAAACTTCAGAAAAATGTTACTAATCTCTACAGAGATGATTGATCCTACTGAGAAGCCTATCTGATATATCTTCACATCATTACATCTCTTAGGTCTAGCATTAGACTGGGCATACAGTAGATGGAAATGAATTGCAGAGAATTTCCTATTTTATCTTGATGTTTAAGCCTTTTTAGTTAGAGTATTGAAATAATTTCATTGACTTTTTTTTGAGGGGGAGCGGTGTATGGGCAGGCATAGGGAATCGAACCCAAATCTCCAGCAGGTGAGAATTCCACCACAAGCTGCTGTCACACCACTCTTCACTGATTTTTGTATCTTTCTTTCTTTTATTTTTTTTCCCTTGGGATCTTTTTTTCCTGCTTTATAAGCTTTCCACATATGTGTGCCATGACTGACTGGGAACACATATTCCCACTATTAAGGAGAAAATTTGAGAGTTCTCTGGAAATTTTTTCCATATTTATTCAGGATGCATCTCATTCATTAGTGGAGATCTCACTCCTTTATTCAAATCTAGTTTTGTCATTTCATCTTTCTCCATCTGTGAATCTAGATTTTTCTAAGATTAATTCTTCAGAGTTCCAAGATACTTTATATATTTCTTTGATTTGTGGTTACAACCTTATGTAACTCATATTGCATCTTTTTATTTTTGTACTAAACAGTTTATTGAACAATCAAGACAAATATGATTCATGCATATGAGAAATTTACTCTTTTCACTGACTTAAGCATTACACATTGAATTTGTTCTTTTCTGTCCTTGGAAGAAATTTGGGGTGAATTCTAAAACTTTGTGAGTTTTAAGGACAATGATCCTTCATTTCAACATTTTCAAAGTAGCATTCCATGCATTATCAAATTTCTCAAGAAAGGGAAGTCCAAACAGAGCAGAGAGAAGCAGTTGGGGATTTGACAACAGTGCAAAGGTGAAATTTTGAGGATTGAGTGCCAGAGAGGAACAAGCTATACAGAAAAAGGGTTTGAGAAATTTGCATGGGGTTCTCCTTGAGTCTTTGAATATATTTATATAAGCATAGTGTGAGACTTCAAAAGGCCTGGCAAAGAGGAAATACTGGGGAAAGATTATTAGGGGGCTGTGAGCAGAACTACTTCAATTAACACAGTGTTGAGACATATTTTGTTTCTGAGCATTTAGACTGGGGAGACCTCACTGAACACAAAGTGACTTTGTAGAGAAACCAGAAAAAAAATACCCATTAATGATAGGCCTAAAATAACCATAGAATAATGGCACCTCTAGATCTGCCCTAGCCATGTCAAAAAAAGTTAGCCATGAAAGGATCAAGATGGTCTGTGATTCAATTAATTGCCAACAAACAGAATCTAAACTATAACAAAATTTGGACATGACAGCTAACAACCCTATTGCCCAGTACTTAAAATTATAAGACATGAAGAATCAATAACATGTGGCCTATAAGTGGGAGAAAAGTCAGTCAATAAAAAGTAAACTAAAAATGATAGAACTGATTAAAAAAAATTTAAAAAGCTATATAAGCGTGCTAAAGAATAGAAAGGGAAAATAAAAAGAAAATGTATAAACAAACAAACAGAATAGACATAACCCTGAGAGAAATGGGATATATAAAACACATCAAGGTCCTATAGCTAAAAATTATAAGATCTGAAATAAAATTTCATTTAATGGGCTTAATTAGACATTGCAGAGGAAAGATCAGTGATCTTAAAGGGACTGCAAAAGCAACTATTCCAAATAAAGCAGAGATTTAAAAAATGGGAAAAAAGCCCAAGTTTCAGGGAAGCATAAAACAATCCCAAGTAGTTCAATTTATGTGTAATTAAAAGTCCAGTGTGTGGGGGGGCTTGTCAAAAAAAAAAAAAGACGACAAGGGAGAGGAGGGGATGGGAGAAGGGTGGGGAGAGAGAGAGAGAGAGAAGAAAGGAAGGAAGGAAGGAAGAAAAGCTAAGATGAGAAGTTGGACCATCAGCAGATCTACACTGAAAGACATGTTAAAGGAAGAAATTCAGCTTGAAGGAAATTATTTCAGATAGAAATACGGATCTACACAAAGAAATAAAAATTACTAAAAATGATAGCTATGTGGGTAACTAAAAAATAGTGATTTTCCCCCATTTAAAATTTTTTCTTTAAATTAACTTGAAATGAGTAAATAAAAATAATTGTGAATTGTGGATTTGTAACATGAAAAAATAGAGTATGACAGTTTTAGCAGGAAGTTCTCTAAATTTTCAGATAAAAAGGCAGATACCGCATGGTTGGATTAAAAGAACCAATGATAATGCTAGATATGCTAGATATATGTATTTAAAACAATCATTTTACTGATAAAGACACAGAGAGGCTAAAAAGGAAAATGATTTTAAAAACAAAATAAAAGGAAACTATACTATGAAAATTCGAATTACAAGAATCTATATTAATATCATAAGGCACTAGATTGGCAATATTAATTTCAGATAGAATAGTTCCTAGAACAAGAAATATCTTCAATGACAAAGTGGGACATTTTATATATATTTTTGGGGGGGATATTTTATTTTGATGAAAATGTCAATTCATCAAGAAGACATAGTAAACCTAAGTATGCATGACCCAATAATATAGTTTCAAAATACATGAATTAAAACCTGACAAAGCTGAAAGGAGAAATAGACAATTCTTTGGCATTGTCTTTCAGTAACTCATAGAACAAGTAGAGAGAAAAACAGTAAGAAAAAGACTACTGATGAACCTGATATTGTAGTCTATCAATCAACTTAAACTTATTGTCTTAGCATATTTAGTCCTTAAAATTCACATGGAACATTCACCAAGATAGACTATATTCTGGTTGTTAAACAAAATTCTTAAGAAAAAAGAACATGTTCTCAAACCATAAGATAACTGAGAATGCAAAAACAAAATTAAAACCAGAGCCTTCCCAAATTCCTGGAAATAAGACAGTATGCTTCAAAGCAAACTATGAGTCAAAGTAGAAATTACTAGGAAAGTTAGAATATAGTTTGAACCAAGAAAAAGTAAACACAATCTGTCAAAATGTATGGGATAGAGCTAAACAAGAAATTAAGAGAAATTTAAGCTATTAAACGCTTATATGAGTAACAAAGAAAGGTTTTAAAGCTTAAATGAAGAGCAAATGAAGCCCAAGATAGATAAAAGAAAGGATATAACAAAGAATGACTATCAATGGAATAATACACAGACAAACAATATAAAAGCCATTTTTGAAACCCTTAGCTAGGCTAATTAGGAAAAAAATGAGAAAAAAAATAAATTAGAAAATTCAGGCATGAAATAAGGCAGTGACAATCACTTTCATAACAATGAATTTCACAACTTAGATGAATTGTCCAAATTGCTTGACTTCGTGAATTGCCAAAACTGACTCAAGAAGGAAAGAAATGCAGAATAGGTAATTATGAAGTTTCCTGGAAAGAAAAACACAATCCCCGATAGATTGGTGAATTCTACCACACATTTAAGAAAAATACTGCACCAGTACTACGCAAAAATCTCTCATAAAACACGGAGAGAATCATTGCCCAATTCATTTAATGAGGCCAGTATTGCCAAGATACCAAAACTAGGAAAGTTATTATGAGAAAACACATACACACCCGTCCACCCATACAATCTACTTATCAGTATTTCCAGTGGTGCACTGCCTTATGTTTAGCAGAAAGTTTCCTTGTTTCCTAATGGTCATAGTGGGGTTGGGGAGAAGGGTCCTATTTCGCAGCATTTTCCAATTTCTATAGTATAGAAAAGTACATTTCAAGCTAACAACATGACATCAATTAGCTCACCAAATTTTGAAAGTTTAATAATTGGTTATGGGCCAGCGCAAACCAGCTCCAATAGACCACTGAATATCCTTCATTTACGTACATTCACACATCCTTAAGAAAATTTTAGAAATTTGAATAAAAATGGCATTAACAGACCCAATAGTTCTTCTCCTAGGAATGCAGGATGTTTTTTTTTTCTTTTTTTAACTCTGATTAATTACCAGATTGATACAATAAGGGAGGAATAAAATCACATCATCATTTCAGTAGATTAATTTGAGAAAATTCAACACTCATTGATTATAAAAATTCTCAACAGACTGTGAATACAGAGAACTTTCCTCAACCTGGTAAAAGACATCCAAATAAAAAAAAGCTAGGAGGTAATATCGTACTTAATGGTGAAATACTGAATACTTTTCTCAACCACCAGCGACAAAAGCGCAGAAATTCATTTACTTCTTATTTTCAATGTTCCACTCCAAGCTCTAGCCAAAACAATAAGGCAAAAAAATGAAGTAAAAGACCTAGGGATTGGAAATGAAGACATAAACTGTCTTGATGCACAAACAACATAATAATGAGCATAGAAAATCTTAAATATTATACAAAAATTATTGGAACTATTAAGTGAAAATAGCAAAATCACAATATGTGAGGTAAATATACAAATACACACCATATTTTTACATGCAATCAACAAAAAGTGGGAAATGAACTTAAAAACTAATACAACTTACAGTAACACCGAAGACATAATCAGCAGAAATTAATTTAGTAAAATATGTTCAAGGCCTATACTGTAAATGCTATAAAACATTGCTGAAAGGAATTAAATAACACTTAAGAAATGGAACGATACATCATGCTCACATTTGAGACTTATTGCTTTTCAGTTGTAGAGTTACCCCCAATGTATCTATAGAATCAACAAAATAGCAAACAAATTTCAAGCACATTTTTTTGGTAGAAATTAGCAAGATAATCTAAAATTTATTTGGAAATTCAAAGGATGCAAAATAGAGACATTATTTTTAAAAAACTGGAGGATTTACATGACATGATATCAAGAGTTCCCATTAGCTCTACCAATAAAGGTAATATTTTATTTGTGTAGATATAGATATATAGATCAATGGAACAGAATAGACAGTCTAAAAGAAATAGACCCAAACTTATATTGCTAGATTTTTTGACAATGATGCCAAGGCAATTCAAAGAGGGAACAGATAGTCTTTTCTACAAACTATGCTGGAAGTCTGCTTATGTCTCTGTAGGAACAAAAAAAAAAAACCTCTATTCCTATCCCCACAATAAACAAAAATTAACTTGAAATGGATCATTGACTTGCACATAAAAACTAAAATGTTAAAACTTCATAAACGGAAAGAAAAAATAGAAGACAATCTTCAATCTTCATGACCTTGAGATAAGTAAAAAACAAAACAAAATAGGATTTCTTCAGCCACATACACACAAATTTCTAATTAAGTAAAGCATGTTGAATTATACTTATCAAATTTAAAACCTCTCTACATCATTAATAAAATGATGCTGAATCATGCCCACTAAAAAAATAAATTCAAGTCCTAATTTCAGTCCCATAAATGTAAATTTAGTTGGAAATAGGATCTTTGAAGATATTATTAAAGATGAACCAAAATGAATTGGGGTGGTCCCTAATTTAAATGACTGGTGTCCTTTTGAGAAGGTGAAAACAGGGAAGAGTCAGACAGACAGATGGGAGAATAACATGGGATAAATGACGCAGAGAGTGCCATGAATTGCAGGCAAATAATGAAGCCAGGAAAAGGAATGGAAAAGATTTGTTCCCTGTAGACTTGAGATGATGCATGAGCTTGCTGGTACTTTGATTTTGGATGTCTAATTGCCAGAACCACAAGACAATGCATTTCTGTTGTTTTAAGCCATTCAGTTTGTGACCCTAGGAAACTAAGACAATATGTAGGTAATTTGACAAAGGACTTTCCATCCCTAATATATAACACTTAAATTCAATAATAAGATAAACAAACCAATAGAAATAGGCCAAGTTTTTAACAAATACTTTGTAAAAGAAGAAACTGAATGGCAAATAGGCACACGAAATAATGTTAAGTATCACTAGCCATCATGGAAATCAAAATCTCAGTGAGATACCTAAAGATCCACTTGAATGGTTAATATAATAACAACAAAAGCAGAAGTCCACTACCAAGGGTTGACAAAGATATGGAGTAATTGGTGCAATCATATATTGTTAGTGATACTGAAAAATGGTCATACCACTTTGGAGAACTACTTGGCGGTTTCATATAAATTTAAAAATATACTTACCATATAATCCAACAATTCAACTCCTAGATATTTATTCAAAATAATTGAAAATATGTATCCACACAAAATTTGTATATAAATGTTTATACAGATTTAATCAGAGTAGTTCCAAACAGGAAACAACCTAAATATTAAACAAATGATGGTATTTTTTACAATGCTAGTCAGTAGTAAAAAAGAATGAATACTCAGCACACTCAAAAGCATGCATGAATTTAAAAATATATTTTATGTAGAGAAAGAGAAGACATAAAAAAGTGAATCCAGTATAATCCCATTTATATGAAATCCTAAAACAGGCAAAACTTGCCTGTAGTGATAGAAATAAGATAAGTGCTTGCCTAGTGGAGTGTTTGTGTAAGGGATTGACCACAAAGAGTATGAGGGAGTAATGAAAATAATGTACACTTGATTATGGTGGTAGAAGCATGGGTATATACATTTGTCAAATTCTTGGAACTGCACACTTGGAACTACCATAAATGTTTATGGTAGGCAAATTATACCTCAATAAACATGATTTTTAAAATCTCCAAACTCATTCAATTTAAAAAAGTCTTCATTTTATTTGGGCCTGTGAAGGTGTGCTGATTTAAAACTATTATGTACCCCAGAAAAACCATATATATTTTTTTAATCCTATTTTGTGGCAGCAGACCCATTGTTCAGGGTGGGATCTTTTTTTTTCTTTTTTTGGTAGGGTGGGATCTTTTTTATTAATTTGTTTCCATGGGTATGTGGCCCACCAAATTGTGAGTGGGATCTTTTGATTAGGTAGTTTCCATGAAGAAGTGTCTCCACCCATTCAAGGTGCGTCATTTACTTGAGTCCTTTAAGAGGGAACCATTTTGGAAAAAGCTTCAGAACTTTACAGATAGAGACTTTTGGAGATGCAGAAAGAAAATGCCCCCAGAGAAGCTGTTTGAAACCAGAAGCCAAACCATGACTACATAACCAGTTACAGAAATGAGGACTGTTGTATGGCTATTTCTTCCTTCCATTGTAATAACTGTGTTTGTGTCTGTACATAAAGAAAGTAGCTGTTTTTCTCTCTATCTTATCCCCTTTCTCATGTGATATAAGTTGTATTTATGTTATAGTAGTTATGTTTTAGGATATTAAGAGTGAATATTACTCAAAGACTTGCAAACCCTATTCTGTAGAGAATAATGTATTTCTAGTCGTATGGAGGACAATTGAGTATTTCTAGGCCAAAAAAAAGTGCATCTGTTATTGTATTCCATTTAGAGATTAAGTATGGTTTAAAATGATGTATATAGCTGCCAAGCTGAAAACGGGTAGACTGTGATGGTTAGGTTCATGTGTCAACTTGGCCAAATGATGGTGCCCAGTTGTCTGGTCAAGCAAGCACTGGCCCATCTGTTTCTGTGAGCACATCTCATGGACTTAAATCATCAGCAGGATGGTTGCATCTATGGCTAATTGCGTCTGCAGTTGGGTAAGGGGCATGTCTTCTGCAATGAGTGATGCTTAATCTAATCACCTGAAGACTTTTAAGGAGATTGAAGAATAGGTCTCTCCACTTCTGCCAGCCAGAGCTTCCTGGGGAGTTGGTTGAGGACCTTCATTGGAGCTGCCAGCTCATGGCATGCCCTACAGATTTTGGACTTTTGCATCTCTGAGGTTGCATGAGACACTTATAAATCTCATATTCACAAGATATGTCTGTGGTTCTGTTTCCCTGAAACAGACTAATTCTGACTAATACAGAAGGTGATATATTTAGTTGGATTCTCTTTCCATCCCTCTACTTCCTCTTTCAGTCAGGTATCTAATGTGTTTTGAGTCTGACCTCTCTATCAGCTTTCCCAGGGATCATGTTGATCAAGGAAAAGTGCATAATCCAGCTAAACTCTGTTGCTGATACCCTAAAATAGAAATAAAATCTTACTGTAATCTTTCATGTGTGCCTCAGAGACTCTTTCACTGGCAATCTCCAATTATAACTCATTTGATATAAATGTTGTCTTTTCCTAAAATTTTCCCAGTTTAGCCCTTAGGCTTCTTCTATTTGGGTTCACCTGCACTTCTAGCATTGGAATTCCTTTGAAGATGATCCTACATAAGGCTGCCACTTTATACATATTAAAAATAGCACCCCATATAGATACATGCATTTCAGCAATCCTTCTACCCCCAGAAAACTGAAAATGTAATTGGCTTTGGAAATGTGGGTGTAATTGCAAAGTCAAAATCAAAACCACAGAACCTATCCACAGAACCTTCCTTTGGGCAATACTGTGCCTGGGTTGACAGCTGACAGTATTTGGCATATTACAGGAGTCCCATATGGTAATCTGAGTGATCATACCAATATGTATGATGCCTTGCAAAAACCATAGTAAACTTCATTGAATCACTGGAAAATAATTCTCAAAGTGCCTGTGGAAGTTCCACATTTTAAAAAGTAGATAGTCATACAATTCCAATAAGTAAATCTGCTCCCTTACTTGCCTTCTATAACAACAACAAAAAAGCTTATTCAATCTTTTTTCTCCTTGTGAAAAGAGAAATCGAAGCCAATCTACAGAAAAGAGTTACAGTAATTTCCTTTTATAAGAAGCCATTTAAGACTGAAAACAATTTCTCTGGACTATTAACAGCTCATTAATTTTTAGTCATGAGAAGCAATGAGAGTTTATTTATTAGGGAAAATAGTAATTTTATTTTACTTTTTAAATTTGAAACAGAAAATATTCAAAATCTAAGGAGAACTAAAACGGTTCTGAAAGCTTCCCAGCAGAATTCACGTGGGGATTTTCTGCTAATTTCTCTGTCTTCCTATTTTTAAAATCCACTTGCCAAGACCTGAATACCCACAGCAGTAAGGGATGTGGAGGTAATGCATAAATGTTTGCATTGCTTTTTTTAGCATTTCCTCTCACGATTTCACCAATTAAATCCCCCAATATATTATAACCTTGGTGTTTTTCCTGGAATACCCTACTCTTGCCCCCATCAGGCCTAATTTTACAATGCATAAAACATGTGTTTTCAGCTTACCTTTCATTTATTGTAAATGTTTGTTCCTGTCCAAGAAACCACTAGAGCATTTGCAATGATCCTGCTCAACTTTGAAACTCTGATTACCCATCCCTGTATAGGCTGAAGTAGGTGATTTGCCAGCAACAATTAAAAGCAGAGCTAAGAGAGAAGTTTTAACATTTTCTGGCTATAACTAGTTCTGCATTAAATTTTTCCAACTCTATGGACTAAAAGTAGCTACATTAAGTAAGAAGACAGATAAAATATAATAAAGTATTTGTATATAAATGTTATGATACCTGGGACTTTCTTTCAAGAAATCCAAGTGAGGGAAATGTGTGATGAAATATATGAAATTAGTTGGCCAATAGATAATTAGTGAAAATCGAGTGCATGGGTACATAATGGGTTCATTAAAATGTTCTCTCTTCTCACATATTCTTGATATTTTCCATAATAAAAAGTTAAATAATAAATAACCTAGGTAGATATTTTCCAATTACATCACTGCTTTTTATTAGCTGTGTGGACTTGTGTAAAGTGCTTTACCTACTTGAATCTCTACTCACTTATCTGAATAATGGAATAGTAACTACTCCTTGTAGGACTGTCAGAAGTATTAGAGAAAGTACTGTATATGTAAATACTACAACACATTACAAAACCTAAAGTCTGTAAGTGGTACCCATGATTTAATTAGTGGAGCTCTAGAAGGAGGCATATATACTTTTTAATGAGAATCAGACGGCATAATGTATGTAAATACCCTAACACTGGCTCATGTTCATAGTCCTTAAACTATAAATTTGAATATTCATCTTTCTAGGAAGTTTTAACTAGACACAGTACAGGATTGTCTGACAAGCACATTGAAAGAGATAAAAGCCTTAGAAGCTGCATTATTCGGGTCCTTTATAACTATTAAAGAGCATTTGAGTATCATTAAGTAGTTCTCTGGGAGGATTGACCCAAGCAGATATTACTCATTGTGTCATGCATTGCATTCTCAAATATCTTTGAAAAACTCATGTTCACTAATTCCTCCCAGTCCTCCAACCAGGTTCCAACCAGAATCACTGCCTTTTGGTTTATTTATTTCTTTTAAATTAAGACTTCTTAAGTGTCTAGGGTTGTGACAAAAATAAACACTTGTGCTCTGTGCAGAAGTCACCATTATACCCCACCATTGTCAATCAGCCAACTGACCATTTATCAGAACCACCTTATGTATATTTTGCTACATTTAGCAAAACAATGATAACTATATGGAGAAAACCCAGTTGCCTAGCAGGTTCACCTCAATATAATCACAGATGACACACGAAAATCAGGTAAGGTTAGATCCACCTAAACCCAATACTTTCCTGGCTATGATACAAAAACATTGAGTATCATCTAGTGTTTCTCTGAAGGGGCTGACACAAAGAGATATTATTCATTTCATAATGGGTTGTAGTCACTAGCCTCTTTGTAGCATCTATGGTCACTAATTCCTTTTCATTCTCCCAGCAGGGGTCTTATAATTTTCCCTAAAGTTTTAGGAAAGTAATACAAAATAGTAGAAAAATACATAGACATTAGAATCAGACAATCTAGTATTTCAATCTTGTTTATACCCCTTTAGGAGATACGTAGCAGCCTCCTTTCCTTCTTTTCTTCCCAGTTTCCTTTAATACTTCTGTCTCTCTCTTTTCCCTTCTACCCTCCATCCCTCCAGAATTAGCCCAATACTGCACCCTTGATGTTCAATAAATGTGATTTCGCCATCAAGGAATTGTGTTGTTTTTTTTTAACTGTTTCTCACTCCTAATCTCCCACAAATACATGGGATTTTCTATATATGGCATGAGTGACAGGGCTGTGAGAGTGGACAATATGCATACTCCCACCTTGAGATCAGTTGTATGTCCTAACACTTCTGGGGCTAAAACATTAGGTTGGAAATAGAACTAAAATCTGCAAACTATTAATTATAGCAAAATGAGAATAAAATGTGTGTACATCTCTATGTTATAAATCCTGGATTATTCATTCTTATTCATTCATTCACCAGTTTTTTATTGAGAAGCCAGTGAAGGTTCTTCTGTGGATTAGGCATTATAGATATTACAACAAAAAGTTCAGCATAATGGCTGTTTTCATGGAATTTATAATCTAGTTGGAGAGAGATATTAAACAACAACAATAGTAATCTGAAAATATACACGTATTCAGTTAATTTGTAACAGTTGCATGTGCTATTTATCAAGGGGCCATGAAACCAACTTACAATATAATGAATCACTGTAATCTTGCCAATCATTTAAACACTTGCTCTAGGGTTCATTTCTTGACCACCCATAGTCGGTTCTGTACTGGAGAGTCCTACTGTGTCATCAGGACACATGATTGGTTTAGCTAATGGGAGGCAGCAGCTAGGGATTAGGGAGAAAAGTCACCATGAAGTAATCATCCCCCTTGTCCTCTCCATATGGCATATCTAACAGAAGCTGAGTTTAGTCGATTCAGCTCCCACTGCCTTTGGCTTCTGATTTTAGCTCTTCTAGGGTGCCCCAGGTCCTAGGACCCAATAATTCTGTATATTCCTTTTATATCTTCTGCTTAGGGGTGGTAGTAGTTTTCTGTTGCTGCTAATCTTTAAATTCCCTCCCTATATGCAGATTGGCTTCTCAGCATCTTCTATCATCTTTTTACACCTTGTCTGACATTACATTTCCTCTCTTTTGAATATTCAGATTGGTTTCTGTTTTCTTGATATGTCCTTGGTTAATATATTAAGTTCTAGATTGAGAGTTGAAAGAATTTGAAAGCAACAGTTGTTTACTCCAATGGACCCTATCTGAAAACAACGCAAACAAAATCCCACATACTACAAGCTTTGTCTTCCTTAGTTTGGACAGGGAGTGAGAGCTTGAACAGTAAGATATATAGGACATGAAAATTGCTATGGAGATAAATAAAGGAGGGTAAAGTTTGGGAAATTAAGGAGAGCAATAGAAAAAAACTGGTCTCAACAAAGGCCTGATTAAAAAGGTGACATTTGGGCAGATCTGAGGCAGGTGAGTGTGTGAACCACTGAGATATATAGGGGCAGAGGGGTTGCATCAGGACAGGGATAACAAGTCCAATGACTCTGAGGTAGAGCTGTCTGGGAAGTAATGCGCAGGAAGTAAGCCAGTGGGACAGGAGGGTGGTTGGAATGAAGTGGATCAGGGAAAGAGTAGAAACAGTTGAGATTGAAGAGAGGAAGAAGGAACCTTTTGTTTAGTTTTAAAGAGTATGGTGGTTAGGTTCATGTGTCAATTTGGCCAGAGGATGGTGCTCAGTTGTTTGGTTAAGCAAGTGCTAGTGTGATTGTTATTGTGAGTTCACAGAATTCTCAGTAAATTGATTGCCTCTATGGCTGTCTACAACTACAGCTCAATTGAGGAAATTGCCTTCAACAATGAGAGAAGCCTCATCCAATCAATTGAAGGCTAAATGGAGAAATCATGATTTCAGCATTCAGGAGAGAGAATTTTCATCTCTGCTTCAGCCAACCAGCTTCTCCAGGGGAATTCATGGAAACCTTCATCAGAGTTCCCAGCTTGCAGCCTGCCCTATGGGACTTGGGCTTGGACATCACCATAGTCACATGAGATCAATTTTTATTAAAAATCTCATGATATTTTACAGATAACTCCTGCTGTTTCTGTTTCCCTAGAGAATTCTGATTAATACGTATAGATTCTATAAGACCCTTAGAAAATCAAAGTTTATTTTTCTTTTGTATAAAATTGGGAATAATAATACTTAGCTGACAGAATTACAGTGAGGATGACACGACAGAGCATATGCAAAGTGCTTAACACAGAGCAGACATGCAATGATGACGTCAATTTATCAGTATATTATTGTCATCATCATTAATGAATTTTCTATGTTTTCTCTTCCTGCAATGCTGTAGCTACTAGTGCAGATGATGATTTTTGCCTTGCTCCACCGTTACTTCCCTTTGAAGATGATTTTTTGGCTTTTAAGATGTCAGTGACTCTAAGTCAAAGCACAACTTTCTCTCTTACCTGAGAATGAAATTAATCGAATTACTACTGTGCTCAGTGTTAAATGGCAAATTACTTCATGGGCAAGATTCATGTCTTGAAAGACTTTCCAAAAAATCCAGTGCTGAGGCTAGAAAACTGCTTAATGTCTATTGAATAAAGGTCTAGTCCAACCGGTTTATATAATTTGGGGAAATTAAATAAATGTAAGTTGTCAGCATCCATTTGTATATAACTGAAAGCAAAAAACCTTATTCTTACTGGGATCTGCGTCAGTGAATATAATTAATATAATTTCACAAAACAAAGGTAAAGCTGCATCAATAAACACAAAAATCTGAATATCTAGACAATTATTCAAATAATGATCACTATTTATTCAGGAATGCTTCCATTCTTTTGATTCTATTTTTAAGAACAGTAGGATTTTTTTATTTTCCTGAATTATTCATTTTTCAAATGTATTAGTCACCTACTATGTACAGGGCACTATTCCCAGTACTGATTGCCTCAACTATCCATTTGATTTGGTCTGTGAAAATAAAGCCAACGAGATAACAAAAATGTACTTTCTCACTCCTAAATTCTTATTTAAAAAATCAGCAGTTGGTTTGTGTTCAAGTGTTTCTTTTTAAGTTCCCCTCAACTGGTTCCTTTAATTCTGGTACACTCTCTTTATTATGCTCAGATCACTAGATATTCCCACTGTGTAACCTTCCACCTACCTACCTCGGGTCTGTCGCTATCTTCTATGGGCTTTTAAGCTCTCCACAGAAAGATCAAATCATTAATGGTATTAAAGGCATCGCAGTAAAACTGTTATCTATGCTGGAAATGCCACTGGGTAAAAAAAGGAGATATTTTTAATTGGAAGCTTTGCAGCTGGAAATCTCGACAGGGCTGGGGTTTTGTGTGTGTGTGTATGTGTGTTTTCATATTTATTGGAGTTAATAGTTTTACAGTGTGTGTTGGGAAATTACAAGGACATTTATTCATCTTGTATGTGTCCTTTTGAGATCTAAAAGCAGAATCTATGCTTAACCAAACAGCCATTCAAAACAACATGGAATAAAAAGTTTCTTCGCAGTGACCAGGCATTTTTGAAGACAGCAATTGGTTTTATGAAGAGATGTAGACCAACTCTCCAACTACCTAACTATACAGCTATGGGAAAATGAGTCATTTTCTTTCACTTCAGTGCTGTAAACTTTAAAATTGAGTTGTGGGGGATTAAATGAACCTTGAAAAGTATGCCTGACATATAATGGATTAATTTTGGTCTCTTGTCTGCATTATGGCCCTCTTTCTTCACTACCACAGTGAAAAAGGAATGGAATCTGATTGTCAAAGAAATTTGGGAATACTCAGTCTTCAATCCATTTCTAAGATGACAAATTCACAGTGTCACAAAGTTCATAGGGTTCATAAAGTTCTTCTTTAAGTACTTACTTAATATGAACTTTATATGCAAATTTTTCCCCAATAATTTTTTACTATATATAGGGTGTGGCAATTATGTACCCATTCAATAGATCACTCTCTGAGGCTCAGACAGTCTAACTAATTTTCTAAAAGCCATTTTGTTATTTAGCAGCAGCTCTGGGCATCTAGGGTTCCTGAATCCAAAGTTTATTCTCCTAACTTTAGAGGGCACTATGCAGATCTTGATGATTGCCATGAAGAGGGTTATACTAGTTAGGGTTCTCTAGAGAAACAGAATCAACAGGAAACACTCTCAAATATAAAATTTATAAAAGTGTCTCATATAACCTTGGGAACACAGAGTCCAAAATTCACAGGGAAGGCTGTGAAGCTGACGATTCCAATGGAGGCTCTGGACGAACTCCACAGGAGAGGCTTGCAGGCCAAAACAGGAAGCGGGCCTGTCTCTTCTGAATCCTCCTTAAAAAGCTTCCGGTGATTAGATCAAGCATCACTCATTGCAGAAGACATGCCCCTTGGCTGATTACAAATGGAATCAGCTGTGGATGCAGGTGACATGGATCAGATTTAATTTTGTGAAATGTCTTCATTGCAACAGACAGGCCAGCACTTGCCCAACCAGACAAACAGTTACTACCAGTTGGCCAAGTTGACACATGAACTTGACCATGACAAGGGCAAAATTATACACTGACAACCAGCTAAAACCTTGATTATCTATTTAAATACTTTACATGATTTCATCCATTTAACTTCATTAGTCCTCACACAAACCTTCCTGCCAGGAATTGTTATCCTATTCTTAGAGTATAGGAAACAGTAGCACACTCTTTTGGATTGTGCATTTTCAATTCAGGCTGCTTGGGTTTGAATATGGTTTTTTATTTACCAACTGTCTCAGATGAGTTGTTTAACTCTTATAAGCTTCAGTTTTATCATATGCAAAATAGGGAAAATACCAACACTAATTTCAGTGAATTTAATATTTTTCATTGAATAGGTGCTTTCTAAGTGCTTGAATTATACTGAATAACTTCAAAGTTTAGTCTAATTTAGTTATTATATTAATTTTTAGCATGCACTATTTCAACCACTTCCTACCTCTTCTGTTGAAGGATGTCATAAGCCTCTCTTGGTAAATGAGAAAACTGAGGGTAAAAGCAACTGAACAATTTGTCCCATGTAATTGGTCTAGGGAGCCTCATATCCACATTTCTGTCTATAGAACTCATGCCCTAACACTTTGAAATCTCTTTTTCTAAAGGAAACTTCCAAACCATGCTGGACCTGTAGAGGGAGAAGCAAGGGGGCACAAACTATTTAGTGCCCACTCCTTCTTTTCATTGTGCCACATTACAGAGCTATTACTATCATTCCAATCTATGTACAAGAGCAGCTAATCTTGATATCTTGTTCCTTCAGGTTTGATGTTAGCAAAGGATGTAACTACTGAATATATGCCTTTGAAAACAGCTTTCTCTACCTCTGAATATAAGGACTCAAGACTTGTATGGTTGCATTTCTCACAATGGCCTAACCTCTTGCAGAGCCCAGATTTCTCTGCAGAGCAAATTGTTTTCAGAGGAGTTGAAAGAATACATTTGCTTTTTTTACAAATGCATTTTTTTTTCATGTTGTTGGTGGGCCATTGAGCATTCAGTGGAAATAAAATTCACTTACTGTCTGGGATAACCCCAAATGCAGCAATGCTGAGGGACTGAAGGTAACTGCCAGTATCCAGACGTGGTTTAAGTTTCTGATGAATTATCCCATTGAGATGACAGTGGGGATGTGAAGAC
This sequence comes from Myrmecophaga tridactyla, assembly GCA_004026745.1. Classification (NCBI taxonomy): domain Eukaryota; kingdom Metazoa; phylum Chordata; class Mammalia; order Pilosa; family Myrmecophagidae; genus Myrmecophaga; species Myrmecophaga tridactyla. The sequence goes on along the minus strand of PVIY010010890.1, from coordinate 18,349 downwards.
TTGAACAGCATGAATTCCCTTCCACACTTTTCTCATCTAGGGACCTCAGGTTCATTGGCAGAAAAAACACAACCCCTTTAACAAGAGCATTTTTCTTTTTCTGCCTTTAATGCACAAGCCACTCTCAACATTAACTCTAAAGTTCCTTATCAACTTCAAAGAGAAGTTTTTAAAGATGTAAAAAATCCCAAACTCATTCTATACCTCTGAGTTTTTCAGTCAAAATCCAGCAATAGGTGAGGGGTTTGAGTAGTTAGGGAATTACCTTCTGAGAGCCTATGTTTACTTTTAATTCCAAGTATTCCCTACCTCTTTTATCTACCACCCCCCACAGTTCAAATATCTGCAATATGAACAAACTTCATAGAGCTTTGTGCTGGAACAAATGAATCAGATAAATTGAAACCATCATTTTGTAAGCCAAGAAACACTGTTTTTTACGTAGGCATTATCATTGTGGAATACTTTTTTTTGCTTCAATGATGAATATAATAGCCAGGTATTTGGCACAGAAAGCACATTTATTGAGTCATAAGGAAGATTTTTGAAGATTTACCAAGAAAACCATAGGAATACTATGCAGGTGGTTTTATTTTTTTTCATGTAAACAACTGAGTTTCAGAGAATTTGAGTAGCTTGCATAAGTTATATCAATAAAAATGTTAGAGTTGGGATATAATAGTTTGACTACTTTCTAAAAACCATTGCTTTAGACTGCCTTTCTCTTTCTAAGAATTTTATTTTTTTATTAATTATTCAGTCACACTATGACCATCTCATCTATATTCTTAGCACCATTCTTTAAAATTGACATTCCTTGAGATACACAGGAACAAGGATAGATGCTTGACAGATGTAGAATAGTAGGTCCTAGGGGTATTGGTATTTTAGCAATATTTTAAAGATGATCAAGTTTCCGGGTCATGAAAGTCTCTGAAGTAGCCTTCTAGCACTGGGGGGTATTGCTGAGAAGGAGTTTAAAGATGGACTCTAAAGATTAATAATGCCTCCCACTCTTATTCTGAATGTTGGATTCTTCATTGATCTCTGTTGCAATTTTGTCACTATTGGCTTTCTGAAACCCCGGAATAACTTGGCACTCTAGTGGTAAGTCATAGGCTCCCTCGCTAAGTGAATTTTCTCATACATAGATAATCCTAAAATGGTCTCTCCTATCTATATACGCTCTCTTATTTCACATCAGTAAAATGAGATTTGAAAGAGTAACATTTTCATCAATATGCATGATAAGATCTTCAGAGTTTGGTCAGTGTTTGCAGGAATAGGAATCATGAAATATTTATATTCCCTTGATAAGCACAAATATCTTTTCAGTTGCTATCGATTAAACACTTGAAATAAATTTCTCAGATTTCTGGTCTTTTTATTTGGTTTATTTTTCCCCCTTCCACAAGTAATGTGTTTATTAACAGGGCCATATATCGATTCTAAGATCATTGTACTATATAAGGAAATGTAGAGATTGAAGGGTATATTTATATAAATCATGCTTGGAATCACTGGGATTTCTGCCCTAACAGGGTACTTTGTAATATCTGGTTGTCTCCGTATTCAACTCTGAATGAGGTATATTAGGATATTTATGCATTACTTCCTTTTGTTGTTCTTGTTTTATAGCATCAACACTTGCAACCACTTAACTTCTCCCAGGGTTTCTCTCTAGATCCTTTTTAAGCATTAATGCCTGCTGTCCTTCATTTTATAGTCTAGTAGCATCAACAAGATTATAGCTGTCTAGCCAAGCTGTTCCCTTTGCTTGGATGAGCCCCACTTTGCCTTATATACATAAATCATGCACTTTTAATAAGCACACTTGCCTTGAAAAGTCAGCCCAGATTAACTTACTTCAGAGTTGAATATCAGTTCTCCTTTTCTGACTTCTATTGACAACCTGTGTGTATCCCTCTAATTGCCTTAATCATTAGTTTTCTCTTCTCAAGGCCTCTAGTAAGGCAAAGGGTCTCAAATTCATTTCTGATATGCCTGGGATCCTGCTGCACTGATCTGCTTCCCCAGTCTGAGCACTGTGGCTGCCATGCATATGCTGTCCTCCTACAGAATCCTCTCTTTCTCCAGTTTTGCTCTTTTGGATTAGAATGCCAGTAAGTCCTTACTTCCTGGATTTGGGATTGCTATTCCTCTAAGACTCAACTCAGTTGTCAACTTCTCTGAGATATTCTCAATGTCCTGTTCTCTTACCTAAATTTTCTTAAGCTCTTCTTGTCTGTGATCTTATTATGCCCTTTGAGAACACCAGACTGGAAACAAGCAAACCAATGATTATAGGATAAAGTAAGATTTCTAATAGCATTATTTTTTTTCCATCCAAATGTCTGTATTTCCCCATGAACCTGACCATTTCTCTTAATTTCTTGTTCCTACAATGCATAATTACTGCAGTCTAATGGATTCCTTCCTGCGGATTTATCTCTACAAATGATTATCTACTATATGTCTACACTTCTGGATTTCCCCATTCACATTGTATGTATGTGTGCATGTGTGTGTTTTCTTTCTTTACTGAATAAAAATATATTCTGCTGTCCCTGAGATTTTTGTTCTTGATTATAGGTTAAACAATAGTAATAGAAGATCTTTAGAAGCATTCTTAGCCACCAACACCCAAAAGAAATAGAATAATAGGTGACACTAATGTTCTGGAGAATATTTTTTCCTGCAGAAATTTGGTGCTGAATTGTGAGTAGGTCATTTATAGAATATTTTGCAATGATATTAGAATATTTTGCAAAAATTCCTCACCCCATGACTATGATCATGGGTAGTCTTCTCTTACAAGGGATCTATACATAACCATGTGTGTTATTTTGTCCAATAGATCAGTAGGAACTGTAGCACAAATATTTTATGCCTGCCCTTTTTCCCTGCAATTTGGAACTCTGTAACTACCACCACATGAAGAAGCCTGGGCTGGAGTTTTGAATGAAGAGAGACACATAAAGAAGTCCTCCATATTGCCAGCTGATATTAAGCCAATTATCACATATGTTAACAGGCCACGCTAGACCATCTCTACCAGATGAGTCAATCCCCAAAAGAAGAATCACCCAAATGACATATAGAACCACGAGAAATTATAAATATTTATTATGTTAAGCCACTAAATTTGGGGTGAGTTTATTCACAGAAAAGCTAACTGATAAAGAAATTGATACTTTACAAAAGGCTTTTTTGGCAACAAAAATTGAAAGCGTAGCATTGTCTTTGGGACCAGTGGCTGGCAAAAGCTGGAAAAGAGATCAGGAAATTTTTAATAAATAAGGAAAAGCAGCAAAGAAACTGTTAACTTCTTAAGGGAAATTAGAAATGTGGTGAGGAAACTGCTAAAGCAGGCTGGAGAGATGGCCACTTGTTTTACAGAGTAGCAAATTAATTGACAGTAAGCCTATGGTTATATGAAAGATTAAAAAGTAACTAATGAATCTGTGGACCTTAGCAAGATGTTTTCCAGGCAAAGTTTGAAAATCTTCTTCTTTTAATGGCATAAGGTAGAAGAAGAGAGAGTTGTGCTCAATCAAAACAACAAAAAAGTAATATTCATTTTATAAGCATAAATTAATGGAATCTTCTATACAGGACTTAATTTTTGGATTAGAAAATGAAGCTGTTTCCCAATTCTTGTCTGCTAACACAAGAATTTTCAATATTACTTTGTCAATATTCTAAAAGTAAGAAGGGTAGAAGTCAGCATGTTATGGTCAGTGGACAAAATGCTGTTTGTTTGTTTGTTTGTTTGTTTGTTTTCGTAAATGAAGTTTGCAACCGTGGAACACAGCTATGCTCATCAGTTAACATATTGTTTATTGGTTGCTTTTTCACCAGAAAAGCTAAATTGAGTAGTTGTGACAGAGAACCTATGACCTAAAAAGACTTTTTTATAAAAAGAAAAAAAAAGAATAAAACTTAAAAAAAAAAAGACTTTTCTAGCCCTCTGTAGAAAAGGTTTGTAGACCCCTTGCCTATAGTAAAGATCAAATCAAGAGTGTGGATTTAAGATCCTCTGTTAAGATATATGAAAAATTTGGGCAGGCCACAGTGGCTCAGCGGCAAGAACGCTTGCCTGCCATCCCAGAGGACCCGGGTTCGATTCCTGGTGCCTGCCCATGTAAAAAAAAAGATATATGGAAAATTTAAGATGTCATCACATAGCATCTCTGGACTAAAAAAAAATCTTCAGGAAAACGTCTAAAGCAGACTGATGTAAACAAAGAAGACGGGGGCTTTCTCAAAGGGAATAAAAAATGTGGATTTTAGAGGCATGGACCTGAGTTAGATACATAAGAAACTTACAAAATAGTTAAGACAGTTGTACAACTGCAAGCTCCAGCAGTTCGTACTAAAAGGGATTAAAACAGTTCTAAACAAAAAAGAGGCATATAGCAGACTGAGAAATATATTCAGCTGAAAACACGGGGCATTTCTTATAGAAAACAAAGGATTTCTTAGAAAGCAAGTTCACGAACCTAGGGAGAGTCAAGAGCATTAAAGGACTGAGAGCCATTCTCAGGGAAGAGAAGCTGACTCATTCTCTGTCCCTGGAGTAAGGGGACATCGCAACAGGGGTCTAGATGGATTTCAGGTTAGCTGTGAATCAGAGACTACTGGATGTCTGACAAATCTCCCCTTTTAAAATGGGACTCTAGTGCAATTGTACTGTTCAAGTTTCACCACAAGTGCTGTGCATATAAAGTGATGATAATGTGTCTTTATGGTTAACAATCTCTTAGTTGGGAGGAGCTGTCACCAAGGAATTTCAATTCATCTATATCCAGACTGACTGCAGAGCACAAGACCGATGCAATAATTGGATGGCTTTGGGGGGATTCCCGTGACAGGGGCGAGCATATATCAATTGTGGGAGGATTGTGAATGATTTGCAGTCAGAAGGTAGACAGTGGTGGACCAAGAGAATGGCCATGGAGTGTATATTGCTCTATTAGAGAGCAGACTCTCTTTTCCCACCCCCATGAATCTGGACTGGCCTTGTGGATTGTTTTGACTAAAATGATGTGGTGAAAGTGATACTCTGAAGTTCTAAGCCTAAGAGTTAAGAAAAATTGAAGATTCTATTCTCAGTCTGGGAGCCCATTTACTGCCTGAGTTCAGGGTACCCTTCTAGAGGAAGGGAAGATATATAGAATGAGATCGCAGCTGTCATAGCCAAGAGACAGAGCCAGGAGAAGAGGTGAGCCTAGCTCATACCAGGATAGCCATCAAGCTGAGCACTGCCTGTTTGGTTGTTGCTCGAATCACGACAACCTTAAAGGACTGTTTCTGAAAACTATTAGAGTCCTTTATTGCAAGGCAATCAGTTGGGTAACACTCTGAGCATGCCTTAACCTGAATCCTGGATTCAGCACTTGATGTTTACTAGACCTTGACTTAGATACTTCACCTCCACCTGCCTCTGTCTTTTCATTTGCAAAATGGAGACACCTGTAGTACGCACCCATTAAGAAATGAGGGATTGAGGAAGATACGGCATGTTAAGCACTCAGATATTGCCGTTGCTATACTTGATTTTGTTGTCATTTTTATTATATGAGATATTCATGAGCTAATTTTTATTTGGGGCACCAAAGTGGGACACTGAGGTCACATAAGCAATCTGGAAATTCTCTGTCACAAACAAAAAAAGTTAGAGGCAAGTGAGGCATGATGCAAAGAGGCAAAATTAAACCACTTCTCTTTTATAAATGTGTCTGTTAAGCTTAGGTTGTGAATTAAAGCTGAAAAATAACAATAACTGCTAGTTTTGGACTACTTTCCATGCTCCAGACACTTTTTGCACATTATCTCTAATTCTTACAATTATAATAGTAAGTGGTCAAAAATGATAGCTAGTATTATGTATCAGATTCTGTGCCAAATGGTTTACATAAGCACATTTAATTCTTAAAATCACTTTTTTTTATGATAGGGATTATTAATCCAACTCCATAGACAATGCAACAGAAGCACCCAGACTTTAAACACTGGAATCAAGCACACAGAGCTATTAAGTGGCCGAGCAAGGATTCCTATTGGATTGATGATCATCTAAAACCTGGATTGTTTTCCAGGTGCCACTCTATGTCTAGATATTGAGATATGGCAGAGATTTTCTACCTCTCTGTTAGGTGTACAGAAACACTGAAAACTGATAAAATATCTTTCTAGGAGCACAGTAGGAGGCTGGAGAAATTTTCTATACTCCATAGTGGATTCTACTGCTAGCAATGCTGATTCTCCAAGATAGTTGCCTAGCACAATTCATAACATCAAGTGCATTTTCTCCTGGAAGACATCTTCCACATCATTCAACCAAGAATTTTCAAACTGTGTCTTGTGGGCTGATGGTAAGATGGAAAACAGACAAGGTCTCTAGTCCCATAGCTTACTTATGTTTTAATCATAGATGCTCACTTCTCTGTGTTCTATATATTTAGGTCACATTTAAGTTCTAATTTAATAAAAGGAGTGCCCTATTGAAGAAGCAAAAATACCTCTGCTTTATGAAAGCTCTCATAACTCAGATCATTGTGGCCTGAGGGAGGAAGCCCATTTACCAATGAGCCTCAAAAATAGAATTGTGGTCGACACCCACCCTCCTACTTTCTTATCACCACAGGCTCTGCCCTTAGTCTATTCATGAGTGAAATTCCCAGTTAATCTCCATGTGCAAAGAGTTTCTGTTAAACCCCCCAAATTCAGCTTAATATTTAAATAATATATTGCCATGTCATGTCTCAACTATGGGGTAAATGGATTCACTAGAATTCTACCTGGGCCACTTCTAGGCCAGGTCATCACCAAGATGTTGGACAGAATGGCCCTGTGGGTGCTGTCCTGTGCATGATAGGACTTTAGAAGCAACCTTGACCTTCACCCATGGATTTCAGTAATACTACCCCCACCCCTCCAAGTCCCTCCACACACACACACAAATTGTGACAACCAAAATCATCTCCAGACGTTGTCAAATACCTTCTGGGGGTCAAAATCCACCCTCAGTTGAAAACCACTGATATGATGGAGGCAATAAAATAATTTATTTGATCATCACTTTTAATCACTTCTTAGCTATATTTAAAAAAAAAAAACTAAATTTATAATCCCAAACAAAACTGCACTAGTGGTAGAAGGCAAAAAGTCTGTTCAAACAAAATCTTGTAAATAAAACTTGAGCGGACTGATGCAGCTTTCAGTTATGCATGTTTGTGAATGTGTGCGTGTGTGCATTTTGTTGATTTATGATACACCAACCTGTGTAGGCACTGAAATATTTGTGGATGTTTCAAAATGATCTCCTTTTCATGAACATCAAATTTTTGATCTATCTGCAGAAAAAAAATAATTGATAGCTGCTATCAAATTTGATAGCATATCCTGGATATAAAAAAAAGTTTTCTCGGTGTAAAATTTTAGCTGCCTGTCACTTACATTATATTGTATCACATCTCCCAATGACATATGGCAATGCAATGCAATGTAAGTACATAATAGACAACAGCAATTCATAACTTTCTGAACAGGGAAGTTGCTCTTCACCAAGGCACTTCCCAAGGGAAGTGAAGGAATCCCTCTGCCAGAGTCATTTGCAGCACCGCTGCCACTGGCACTTTTGTGACTCTTACCTTCTCATCCTGCCCACACTCTTTCTTTTCTTAACATGCCTGTCTTTCAAAGACCTTCCTCCATTTCTTATGATTGTGTTGTGACTCTAAATCAAGTGGATGCCATACAATGGCAGGTGAGAAAATACCCAGGCTGACCTATGAGGGGACTTAGGGCTGCTGATACCCTAATGGAGGTATCTGTGAAAAATAAAAAATGGCTTCACCATTGGAAGTCACAGCCTCCTAGGCTCAGGAGCTTGGTGATAAGATGATGTTTTTCTCAAAATAAGGTAAGGGAGACATCACTGGGATCACAGTTTCTCAAGGGGAGTATGGATCGTTTTCCAGTCCCACTCTTCCCTAGGTTGGAGGTCTTTTACAGGAAACTGTGCATACTGCTACACCCAGCAGGCCAACAGACCTGAGAATATGTCATCCCCATGAATCCAGAGAGTGGCTCAGTTGGAGCAAATGTTCACTTCTTAGCCAAACACTGACCTTTCCCCAGAAATGACGTAGGTCCTGGGATAGAAAATGTTTCTCATCACAATGAGCCAAGCTGCAAGGTCTGGGTAGATCTAGCGCTGCTGAGGACTTACTTTCCAAATCTGTAGCAAGAATGTATGGGGAAATCAAACCAGCACAGAATAGGAAAATAGAGGAATAGTGATAGGAGAAGACAGGGTGCTACAATATCCTTGCAGCACCTTGATCTAGTCAAAAGGAAAACCATTTAAACTCTGGCCTTTTTTGTTATGTGGGCCCATTTCCCTTTAAAGTTTAGGCATTTTGAAGTGGAATTTTGTCACTCACATATCAATATGTTTTCATGAATGCATGTATTCTCCCCATCTATATTTATCTGTCTAAGAGAAGGGTAAGCTCTTTTAACTCTTTTGAGTGAATGTACAGCAAATGCATTCATTCATTCAACCATCTCTTACATTCTTTAATCACAGCCACAATTTGTTGATCTCACTCTTTAAACTCACATATTATACTAGAAATTTTGCATAAATTGCTTTTTTACTCCTTGCACTGTTGTCAGCTGTGACTGGAAATACCCATTTTAAGAGGAGAAGACTAAGGCTGACAAACGCAATAGCTCATCCAAGAGCAGCTAGAAAGTGATGGTGCACACAGATGGAACCTAGTTTGAAGGAAATGACCTCCTCACCTTGTGTAATCATCTCTGTTGTTGCTTGCTTTTGTCACTGTGCTGCTGAGAATCTTTTATGTATTAGAAGCCTTAGGGAGACAAGAGTTGTGTGGAATGTAAGATAACGGAATTATAGCTGTGATAGTCCATACTTTCCCCAGTTCCTCCTTTTTTTCTCTTCATCAGTTTGTTTTTCTCTCAGCCCCCTAAGAGAATGAACTGATATATGCTGTATCAAGAGGCACAGACCCACTATAATATGAATGACCTTGCTTCTGTAAGTTCAACATCTAATGGACATGAAGACAGTGGAGTTGGTGGAAACACAAGAATTGACAAGTAAATTCTGGACTTTTTCTTCTTAATCTCCATGACCAGGTTTTAGCCTTGGTTTCTTGAGTTACACTGGATCTCCCACTAGAATTGATTATTTCTGTGACATATATATTGATGTGTGCCCTGACATCTTACTTTGTTCCTTTCTTCTTTGCCTTCTCAGGAGCTATATATGGCCCATGTAATCAAGCATCTTGTCTGCAAGTGCTCTTTAAGAAGGAGAATCTGATACTAGTAGTCAATGAGAAGGAGGGGTAAGGGGTACGGGATGTGTGAGTTTTTTCATTTTTCTTTTTGTTTCTTTTTCTGAGTGATGCCAATGTTCTAAGAATGATCATGGTGATAGATGTGCAGCTGTGTAGCGATGTTGTAAGGCATTGATTGTGTGCTTTGGATGGACTGTATGTGTATGAGGATATCTCAATAAAAAATATTTTTTAATAAAAAGGAGAATCTCAGATTGGAACATCTGTCACAAGGATCAGAATTTTTTTTTTTTTTTTTTACTTTCTGAAAATTTCTCAATAATTTTCCTTCTCTTTACCTTTTGGAATCAGCATATGAGACTTAGGCTATACTTCTGAGCAGGTTTATATGGCTAATCCCATTGTTACCTGACTCCAGCTTCCTTATTTCCTGGTGTGTAAAGTCTCTCCAACTTTGCTGTTGGGTTGACCTGAATTATGACAAAAAAAAATTCTAGCTAATTTCCTCCTGTTCTCTATCACTTGTGCATTGTCATCATCTTTCTGAAAAGAAAGGACCCTGGTAAGAGAAATTCATTCTTTGATATTAAAACCCCATGTTCCATACATAAATACAAGATCAAGCACAAATCAAAATAATGCATTTCTAGAAGTATCTTGTATAACAAAGATTTCTATTCTCAAGTTTGCAATTCCAGCACTGGAAATTGTGCTTGTGAGAGAAATGAATAAGAAATCCATTGTTAATGATTCCTCAATTATTTTGAACATAAAATATAAAGGGATTAAACAAATGTGTGATACAATAAAAACAATGACTGATTTTTGGAAATGCGTTTCTTTCTGGCACTTATACTTTGTCCACAATCTGACTTCCATGGAGCATTGATGGGCATTTCATGAAGTCCCAGCATTTTTCGTGTTCTTACATGCTTGTCTTTTTCCTCTAGTTGCGTTCATAAGCCAATGTGCTCTTCTTCAGGTTTATGAATGAGAGTATTGCATTTCATAGATTCTAAGGTATTTTTTTCTTTATTCACATTTTAATATCTTTGAAATTGGATGTGTCTTACAGTAAATGACATGTTGTATTTAATTGTCAGCTTTTCAGCTAGACACAAATTAATAGTGCATATCATTTATAAATACATTTGATGAAATTAAAGTTTTCAGGTGTGAGATTAGAGTTTGGGATTTGGTGCAGAAAAGGGAAATGATAACGTGTTACACCTGGTTCCAGACCACTAAAATTGACCTGTTGTATCACAAACGGTTTCCTAGACAACACTGATAAATGGGCTTGAAGCCCCAGCTGAAGTCCCTACTTGTTCTTTATGAACATAATTTCCCTAGAGATATCAAGGGAAGGATACTGGTCTAGGACAGCGCTCTAGTATTACTGTGTCCGTAACTTTATTTCATTTAAATTTCTCAGCATATTGTCAAAAAATATGTAAACATTGTTTATGTGGAACAGTGCTATAAAAGTTCTATTTCCAGAAAAGAGTAAATATTTATGAATTTTTTCTCTTTCTACTTAATGTGTTTTAGACACTTTTTGTTTTAAATGGTAAAACGATTTATCTGTATTATTTTTGTCCTCACACATTGTGTATATTTGAGCGTTTATACGTGAACATTAAAATAAGATAATGTAGATGGAATACAATATGAGAAAGTAAGATTAACTTAAATAGTAATTTTTTTATCTTGCAATTTTCCATCACCATTCACTGGTTAGAGTCTGTCCAATTGATTTCTTTGAAAAGAGAGCATTTAAAAATATACTATTGTTTATTTAATTTTTATGATTCATGCATATCTTATTTCTTCACCAAAGGACAATTACAAACCTGTCAATCAATGTTCTCATAGAGAGATTTTCTGCACTTCGGATTGGATTATATTTGGCGCAATTGATATTGTTACTTTCATTGTTAGAATTTGTAATCCAGACACTTCAGCATTTTAATTAGTAGACTGTCCTTCCAGATTTTAACAATATGTTCACTGTCATCCTTAACTTTTGTGGCTTTCATTTTTCAATATCTTTATTAAATTTAGAGTGGAGAGTTGTGTAAGGCTGAATCCAGACTAATTAGCCCATTACAGGAACCGTTATTGTCTTCCTCAGCATCAGAAAATAAGCAATATTTTATTTGTTTCTTAATAACTCAGTATTATTGTAATAATTTATAAGGACCATAATGAGGATCAGACATGGACAGTTTAAAATAATGCTTCACCTATAGTAGCTGCTAAATAAGTAATAGATTGAATAATTGTTTCCTGCTCTGGGCCTGCAATAGATCATTTTGATTGTTTTTTCTTTTTTTCTTTTATGTTGCAAGGTTTTACGTCAGCTAATATTGTGATAGTCTTCCCAAATATTTTGCTGATGGTTTCTAACCTGCTAGGATCTAACAAAGAGAGCATGTAACAAACACGTAAAAACTACAAAATTTTTAAAAATTCAACAAATGTTTTCTAAGTGAATGGGCTAGGAGACAAGTGCAATGCTTTGAAGGGAAGTATGTGGCACTGATGAAAATGAAGCTTTTGCAGCTCAGTAACCACATTTTATTCTGGCCGAGTCACTTAACTTATCTGAGTTTCAACTTCCTTATCTGCAAAATAGCAATAATAATATTGATCCTGATTTTTTTATATAGAGAGATAGATGATAGATAGATACATAGATAAAAAGAAAGAATTTAAATTGTCTTAAATAACAGATGCTCAATAAATTTTAGCTATTATCATTTCTTGCAATTGGTGTATATTCAAAGAATGTATTTGCCTTGAAATAATGTCAGGATTCCAAATAAAATCCTAAATTCAGATTTAAACATAACTCTACTCTTTATAATCACGTTTATGCTTCTTAATAAAAATTATAAGTAATTATATTTCTATGGCATTGAACATTAGATAGATTATTCATTGGGGAAAAACTGCATGCAAAATTAAACACCTGTTTAGGACTATGTACTTATTCTAGGAAGACAAATGTATATAATAGAATTAATAAAGGGGATTTTTTTCTTCTTGTTGTTCCCCTACCCACACAAAATATGAACTTAATACAATTGCCTGCATGAATTTCAACTCTTTTACTTTGAGAAAAATGATAATGAACTTTAGATAATAGTCTCTTAACCATTCCAAAACATTCTTTGTTAGTCTTTAGCCTACCACTGGTTAGAATCAAGACAAATTCCATGTCTATTTATATGTTTCAGAACGTGGCCAAATTATAATTTTTATTTTTTAAGATTTGTAACTATACACTGAGAAAACATAATTTGTGTCTACATTAATTTATTTCCCAGCCCCATTATTAAATTGTGTGCATGTGAACATGTGTGTGCATGTGTATGAATCCTCCTATATCTGTAGGATACATATTTTTTCTTGTTTAAAATGTCAAGAATGCATGCAAATATATTCAAAATTCTAAGGAACACACCATTTATTTTGTTTGGGGGCTCAATCAGAATCTTACAGTCATAGAGATAATGGCAGGCCACAGAATGTTTCATGGCATTTGTCTTTTTCAGCATCTGTAGCCATTCCTGTTTCTCCTTTAAGTTAACTAACTGTATATTTGGGCCATTCTCCCTTAACTCTGATGAATGCCTCTACTCATAATCATGTTCTTATTTTTACAAAAGTTTACTTCAGTTGTACTTTTTCCAGAAATGTCTTCTTGATAAATCAAAATTGAATTAAATAATTAAATATCTCTGTGAAACTCTTATCTTTCCTTGTCTCGTCTTCATCCTTGAAAGATATGCAATGCTAGCAATTTCTGAAGTATTGGAACAATTTGCCATATGTTTACTGAATTATTTTGGTTTATAGGTATAATTTAATTCATTAGTTGACCAGAACTCTTCCCAAACATACTGCGGAAAAGCATGCTATGATATTGTAGAAGCATACATTTTAATAATTTTTTAATATAAACTAGATTTTTTATAGTGGTTCTAGTATAAAGATCACTTCCATATTCATCATTTATTTGGAAGTGGAAAAAAAAGACTGAATACACCAAGTACCAAATATGTTCCAAGTTCTGCCCTTGACATTTATCTTACATTCTTTCATTTGATCATTATAGTGATTTTTTTTTACATTTTTAAACACTTCTACCGTGTTTCTGAAAGTTAAAAAGCCTTGTCCAAAGTCACATCACCATTAATTGGTGGATTCAGGGCTTCTCTGATTTTAAAGTTTGTGATATTTCTTCTAACTCCACATGTTTGCACACTCATCATGTTAGAATAGATGAACCCTTAACCCCTTAGCACTAACCAATTCATTTTGTGCCAGAGGAAACTGAAGCCCGGGGAGAAATAATTTACAGTACAACCTTGATAGAACCAGCCATGACTGCCAGGCCAAGGGAAAGAATGAAATTCAGAAAAGGATGATTGTGCTCAGCATACCAGGTATGGTACCATCTTCTTTTTTTTTTTTTTAAAGACAATACAAGATAAACAGGCATTGAGAGGCTGAAAGTAATATACTCCGGTAATACAGGGAGGGATTTCTGGTAGGCAATCTACCAGGATGAAAGCAAAAGCAATGAGTAACCCAGAAAGGTCCACAGACAATAGCAACTATCTTCCCCTACAAAGTAAATCAATTCATTCATTCTGGTGTCACCTTAGAGAACACATAAAATAGGGAACAGATTGAACCTGAATCCAGTGTCAGCCCAGAAGTCAGCACAATGTCATCCCCTAGACACCAAGGGGTCCCAGTAAATATTATACACTGAAAACCAGCTAAAAGCTTGGTTGTCTGAACCAACTATGCGAAGGTGCTAAAAAAGGAATAAGTTATATATAATATGAATTGGATAAAAATTATAATGGATTCAAATAAACCTGCAAAAAGGGAATCATCTGCCTCAGTTCATTCATTGGTTGTGCTGCAGCATAAATTACAGAGATGTCTATGGATCATTGTACACTTGGAAAGGACTCACTAGTATGGCTTCACCCTGCAGCCATAAACATATGAGTAATATGACTCAATATAGCTGATCTGAGCTCAGGTGTAGTGAGGATATTGATCTGAAATTCAGAGTGAGACTAGCTATCTGTGACTGCAGATGTACATCACCACCTGCCCGGCCAAATGCTTACTAAAGGTAGGAGTGATGTGATTCATGTAAATTTCCTTATGCAGGAACAGCTTCACCAACTGGATAAGGTCTAAGAGGGAACTTTGTTTATGAGGGTATAGAGGTTAAAATATATGGTCATCCCCCAAATCACAGTTCTTTCCAGGCTAATCTGGGGGTTTCCTTCTGTATGACAAAAATCCATGTCAAATCAGAGTCTTCCTCTGACAATTTAACTTGGTATAATATTGAATCTGGAGGAGAATGCTTTATTCCCAATTCCCAGGGTTGTACCTGACACATGGTAGACACTAAAATGATAGGTATTGAATGAATGAATGAGTGAGTGATAAAACATAGAATCTCTTATTAGTAGACACACAGGTTAGTGGGGAAGACACTCCTTGAGTCATGTGCCTGCCTTAGGAAGTTGCATACTCTCCTGCAAACAAAAGCGAAAGGGAGAACTAATGCTAACCTCCTAGGAACTGTTCATCACCCTCTTGCTCTGCTCACAGATGAAGAGAAGTTTGACCCAAGTTATGATGAATGACTAGAAAGTAGCTAGATGGTAAAGAGAGGGAGTAGAGGATGTACGTTCCAGCAAAGGGAAGGGAGAGGAAATTTTCAAAACATCACTGATTTGGCATGTTCAAGACAAAGGATATAGAAGTGATACATAAGATGAGGAAGAAGTGGAAGGAAGAGGATGCTGGAAAATAAAGTTGGGGAGATATAGACATCCAGCCTACTATCTCATTCTTTTGTGTTTTGTTTGTTTGTAATGGATTTAAACCTCGGTATTTAGCATCCAAGTCCCTCGCAATCTGGCTATATGTTATGGTGCTTCTAGCTCAAAAGCTATCTTTCTGTCAACTCTCAAATACTCTTTTGCCAATATGCAGAAAATTATATGTAATTGGATCTATGGGACTGGAAAAGCTAGACCTATGGATACCTAACACTTTTAGGTACTCTTCACTTAAATTACTTGAATATGTTATTATAATGAGGGTCATGTTCAAAGAACAATTTAAGTTGCTCAGATATTCCTCTTTCTTGTTCCCCCTTTCCTCTATTTTTCTCAAGGGCAATATTCGCAGACTGTTCAACTACTGATCTCTCAGGTGAGGGACTACTGAATAACAGATTATTAATTATCCTCCAAATGCCTCATTTCACATTCCTTATTAGTATTTTTTTAAATTTGTTGCATTAGGAAAATAAGATTCATGAGACCCACAAAATTGTCAAAGAAGGAGAGGAAAAGGGAAAGGGAAGAAAATATTTATTGAGGATCTCCAATTTGCCAGATGCTGAAATTAGCACCGAACCTTCTTCATTATTGTTTTGTTTAAATTTCTATTTTGTTATTCAAAAACAAAATAAAGGTAAATATTATTTCCATTTAACAGACAAAGTTTCAAGAGTGTTGGGTTGCTTGCGTAAATTCTCACATACCATTGTCAGAAAAGCTAGGATTCTAAAGCTAGATATTCCTCACCAGGAAGCCGGTGCCCTTCTTGGTGCCAAAGGATCTGTCTCCCATCCTTGGTTCTAATTTATCCCAAGTCAATTTTGTAGAAGGTTTATCTATGTGGCATGTCCCCTGTATTAATTTCAATTTTTTCCTCTGCCTTCTCGAGCCATTTCATCAATAACCTGAGGGAATGGGAATACATGATATGTGTTTCTCAGGGCACATGCCCAGACAGAGTGTCATGTATGCCTGTTGTTGCATCTATAAAGTATCCACATTAATTCAAAGTGGAAACTTCTGAGCTGAAAAGAGACTAAATGATTATCAACTCTATTTTTTTTTCAAAAAACAAGAATTTGCATAGACTGACAATTCATTTTGTTTTCAATTTAATTTTAATCTTCGATCGTGCTTAGCCAAGGATAGTCATTATTGTGTGACACTCACAAAATCCCATGGTCTATTTTTTATACTTGATGATAAATCAATATATAATATTATGTTTTAATGACACAATAAACTAGTCCAAACAAGACTGGCTAAATAAAAAATTTAAAGAAATAATTTCTCTGAGCAATTCTTTATACTCTTCCTGATATTCAAAAGACCCATTTACTTTTTAAAACCAGGATTTGAAGCAAACGTCTCAGACAGCAAAGTTCTCAAAGGAAAGATTCTAGGCCCTAAGGCATCTTTAAGATAACTAACCATGTACCAACAGTTTTGTACCATCACTTGGTACTTGCATGTACCAGCAAATTGACAAAGCAGCTCTGATGCCACTTTCAACTCTGAATATCATGATAGATGGTCACATGTTTGACCACAAAACTAAATTTTATCCTTGGCAGTCAGTAATCTCAGGACTAAAGTGTCTCTCATGGCATAGACAGAAAAGTAGATACCAAGGGCAGTACTATGCTTAACCTGAGCAATAATTTTAGGATTTTCAATATTTGTAAAGAAAGTTTTTCAATTCTGAAAGAACCCTCATCTTATGATGTAAAAAAGAAAAAGAATATATGGCGACTGTGCAAAAGAGCAGAGTCTTGTAAAAATACTCAAAGAAAACCTCCTAGTCTTAAAAAAACAAACTTTATGCAACATTTCTCATGCAACTGAGAAATGGAAGTAAAGATTCATTACCTATTTTTTTTAGCTTGCATATCTTCTTTAATTATGGCTAATGTGACGAAATGGAACATAAATGGCTTTTTATCAATGGAAACTTGCTGGAAGTGTAAACAGTAAATTATGAATTACAGAAGCAGAAGCCTTTTTGGACCATGTATGCATAATGCTATTCTATAAACTCGAGATCCCAGCTGGACCTCCTGTTTCCTGCAAGTTGAGCACTACCTTTTTGATTCAAAGTTGAGGAAAATGTTGAGCTTACATGGATAAGAGCTGACAACTTTTGTGGAAAAGATGTTCAGTCAACGCTTGGAGCTGTGAGTGGTGCTATGGGACAAACCACTATATGAGCAGGAAAGGTACCCTTATCAGAGATAGACACACCCAGGTAGTCATTCTCACACTTATACAAGCACACAGATTTCATTTGTTGCTTAAATATTTTTGCCTGGAAAACCCAGGAATAATGGAATGGCTGTAGCTGAAGGACAGACATTTTAAGGCTCACTTGAGGGAAGGGATGCTATTTAGGAAAGTCCTCTGCTAGCTTCAGCATAGTGTGGTATAATAGAAGAAATAATTAGAGACCTGAGGTGGTCCTAAGGAAGACAGTTGTCAATTGTCTTTTCTGTGTGAGGCATTTTGCTGTGTGAGGCCCTCTTTGCTGTGTGAGGCATTCAGGAAGGCTTTTCAGTTCCAGTTCAACCTGAATGGGTCACATTTGACTTAAGGCAGAAGAGAGAGGGATCCTATCTGATTACAAGAAAGGAGTGGAGTGTATGAGGATTCAACTGGAGAGAAGGAAAACAGAGGGTCAGTTCTACCTAGTGTGGGATCAGGGAAATCTGCTTCTACTTTCAGGCACCAAATTTTGGTTTTGTTATACAAGTCTGACATAAGTCACTGGAGTCAAAAGTACAAAAGAAGACTTTCTATAATCTTAATTTTCTAGCCTATGTAAAAAAGTATGTGTGTTGGGGTTGATTTAAAACAAATTAATATGATAGAATTCAACTAGCAAGTTGAAAGTTGGGGTTTGTCATTCTATGAGAAAACTGAGTTTCATTTTGACAAATGAGAACAGAAAAAATAAGAGAGAATTCATATACAAAACAAGATCATCCACGAATCCTGCAGCTATTTTGTTGGCTGGTAAGTAATTTTTAGTCCCCTTCTTTCCCTATATGCTGCTTCTTTTCTTCCCCCATTCCCTCGATGCTTTCTTCTTCTTCTTCTCCTTCTCCTTCTCCTTCTCCTTCTCCT
>PVIY010010889.1:0-67185 GCA_004026745.1 Myrmecophaga tridactyla | reverse complement strand
GTCCCATGAGTTCCTGCCCCGCTCTTCTGCTGTGCACATCCATGCCTGCACCAGCCCAAACAGCCCAACCCATCTCTCTCACAGAAGCACACAGTCTCACCGACCCCTCCTGAGACCCATGTACAGGTACCAAGCCCCTTGACCCCCCTTCCCTACTCCCTTCAGGTGGTCACCTGCTATACCCTCCCCCAGCCTATACAATAGTGCAACCCCCCTGAGCTCTACACACGTGTACATCAGCGTACACCTTCCCAGACCCACACATGCACATACCTGCACCTGCATCATGCTCCCCAGCTCTGGGCAAGTGCTGACCTGCACATCCAGGCCACACCTGGATGTGGCGGCAGGGTGCAGCCCATACAAGCATAACCCCAGCCCACTGCCCTTGAGCTCTGGGCACATGCACACAAGGGCCTCACCCCAGAACCATGCAGAAGCACAGACATACTCCCCACCGAGCTCCCACACATCCATGCACTAAACTCTCGACCCTTGCACCCCAACCTCCTGCGCGGCACATGTCCACACCCTTGTCCCACCTCCCGGCACAAGTACCCTGCTCCTATATCTGGCAGGTGCTCACATGAGCATCTGTACTAGATAGCCCTAGCCCTGCACACAAATGCACCCCTACCCCTACCCCCTGCACCTACACACCAGTGCCATGGTTCTGACCACTTGACATCACCTCCCCTGACCCATGTCCTACAACCCCCATGACCTGTGACTACAGAGTCACACATCTGCATCCCAGGCCCCCTGAAAAACCTCCTCTTGTGCAAGAAAACATCTATACCCTGCCTTCCCTGTGCCCTGACCTCTGTGCCACCTACCACACACCCTGATACCCATGACACCTATGCACCACATGCTCACTCACATCCTGCCTATGCAAGGCATCTGCACAGCACCCCCATCTGCCTCCTGCCATGCCCAACCTCTGTGTGCCCCACACCACACCCTGCTCCTTTGCTCCAAGGTCTGCTTGAGTTGCACCCTACCCCCACAGCCCCCACACTGAGCTCCACAGCCTTATACCCTGCACCCCATGCTCAAAGACATCAGCATAGCATCCCTAACCCATGCCTATACCTGCGCTGCAACCTGTCACAGCATGCCCCATGCCCCACATCTCATTCTACATCCATCCCACAAATACAAAGATTTAGATTATTGAAGGAAATCAACTCCCAAAGTAATCCTATAAAGATACTTACATGCTTCAAAGGCAAAAGAAGATCACTAAGTATATGAAGATACAGACAGATATAGCCCAGGCTAATGGCCAAATTAATGCACCAGAGGAGATATAGCCTTTGGAACAATTAATCAAAGATGTTCATATAACTCTACTAAGTAAAATTAATGGGATGGCTAATGACATAAAGGAGATCAAGACACTGGAAGAGCATAAAGAAAAATTTGAAAGAATAAAAAGAATAATAGCAGATATCACAGAGATTGAAGATGCTGTAGGCCAAATAAAAAATGTACTAGAGGCACACAACAGCAAGATTTGAAGAGGCAGAAGAAAGAATAAGTGAACTAGAGGACAAGACAACTGATTTCAAACACACAAAAAAGTAAATGACCAAAAAGATGCAGGACAGGGGCAAGTTGGCAGCTTAGCGAGGTACGGAATTTAGTTTGCCTTTCAGAGCAGCTAGTAAATAGTCAGGCACAGTACAGAAAACTGCTGGGACTACAGCATACATACAGCATGCACCAGTCTGGACAAACTGGACCAGCTGCAATCCCACACAGAACTGTAAGTCACCAAAGCTGGGGAGGCCAGCGCTCTGTACAATCGTACAGACAGGTGGTTCCACAAGGGGAAAGAAAACAAACTTTACTAGCAGCAAGGATTTAGCTCAACCAAGCTCCAATTGCAGAATTAATTAACAAATTCTGACTACTGAAAACAGACCCCCAGCTCAGATAAACCTGGAATAAGAACTAAAGCTACAAAGAGTTTTTGCTCTGGCAGAGAGGGGACTGGGCTGATGCAAAAAAAGAAAGAAAGCAGAGGATTTTTCAGTTGGGCAGTGCAAAATATCTGAAAAGGGCTGGACCCTTAAAAAGGGAGCTCATAGAGCCTGGAGATATATACAGTAACATACCAATTTAAGCTCTTGATTGACAAACCCAAGGAATGTGTGTCCTGCTCTGGAAAGGATTTTGTTTTGCTTTGTTTCTACTACTTAAAAGCTCATTAGATAGAACTGCAAGCCTTCTCAGGCTCCAACTGCCCCAGGCAAGGATGAAATTAAGCTTGTCTGAGAGACAAAGTAACTAGTCAAGTGAAAGGAGTTAATTCCCTGGAGCCTGTGCCTTCCCCAGGCAAGGGGTGGGGCCCAGCTCAGGTGGAATTCCTCCCTCAAGGAATTCAGGCCCCAGGGAATGGAAAACTGAAGCACTTAATGCCACCCTACAACCTCACCTCTCTCTCAACCACACTTCCAGCAGAGAGAGTCTGCTAAAATTAAAGGCACCACATCACTTTCCATTGGTGGGAAACTGTGTGTAGACAAGTGCCATGTACTGGGAAGGAAGGAAAAACACAGAGCGTAGAGGTTTCATAGCAAAGTCTGTCAGCCTGCTGGGTCTCACCCTTAGGGAAAACTGATGCAAGTAATTCTTCCTTCTGAGAAAAGCCCACTCTGGTCTGAGAAAATCTAACTGGGGTCTACAATATCTGAGAGAACCCTCCTCAAAAAATAAAAAGGCTCCATATAGGCAGGGCAAGAAACAGAAAAACAAGAACTGAAAATTTCTGATCAGTTAAACAAAACCTATGGTGGAGTTCTAGAATAAGCTGAAATGAAGTGTCAAAAACAGATAAAGAATAAAGCTATCCAGCCAGAAAATTCTATGTAAAAGAGTGAAAACAATCTCCAGAGTAAACTAATTAAGGAAATCAAATGCCTAGACCCAGCAAAAAATGAGTCACACTAGGAAAATTGAACATATCACTCAGCCAAAGGAACAAGCCAACAATTCAAATGAGATGCAGGAATTGACATAACTAATTCAGGATGTTCAAACAGACATGGAAAATCTCATCAAAAGTCAAATCAGTCAGTTGAGGGAGGATATAAAGAAGGCATTGGGAGAACAAAAAGAAGAAATTGAAAGTTGGAAAAAACAAATCACAGAACTTATGGGAATGAAAGTCACTGTAGAAGAGATTTTTTTAAAAACCCAAAACAATGGAAACCTACAATGATAGATTTGAAGAAGCAGAAGAAAGGATTAATGAACTGGAGCACTGGACTTCTGAAATCCAATGCACAAAAGAAAATATAGGGAAAAGAATGGAAAAATATGAGCAAAGTCTCAGGGAACTGAATAATGACAGAAGTGCATGAATATACATGTTGTGGGTGTCCCAGAAGGTGAACAGAAGGGAAAAGGAAGAGAAAGACTAATGGAGAAAATCAGCACTGAACATTTTCCATCTTTTATGAAAGACATAAAATTACAGATCCAAGAAGTTCAGCATACCTCAAACAGAATAGATCCAAATAGACATACTCCAAGACACTTATTAATCAAAGTGTCAGATGTCAAAGAGAAAGGGAGAATTTTGAAAGCAGCAAGAGAAAAGCAATCCATCACATATAAGGGAAGGCCAATAAGACTATGTGTGGATTTCTCAGCAGAAACCGTGGAGGTGAGAAGGCAGTGGTACAATATACTTATGATTCTAAAAGAGAAAAACTGCCAACCAATAATTCTATATGTAACAAAATTGTCCTTCAAAAATGAGGGGGAAATTAAAACATTTTCAGACAAACAATCATTGAGAGAATTTGTGACCCAGATCATTGAGAGAATTTGTGACCCAGAGCTCTACAAGAAATACTAAAGGGAATAATACAGGCAGGTAGGAAAAAGCAGCAGAGAGAAGTGTGGAGAAGAATGCAGAAATGAGGATTATCAGCAAAGGTAAAAAGAAAAAAAATAGATATGACATATAAAATCCAAAGGCAAGATGGTAGAAGAAAGTACTGCCTTTACAGTAATAACATTAAATGTTAATGGATTAAAATCCCCAGTCAAAAGATATAGACTGGCAGACTGGATTAAAAACAGGACCTATCTATATGCTATCTACAGGAGACTCATTTTAGACCCAAGGACAAAAATAGGTTGAAAGTGACAAGTTGGGAAAAGATATTTCATGCAAACAACAATCAGAAAAGATCAGGACTTATTGTACTAATATCTGACAAATTAGACTTCAAATGTAAAACAATTCAATGAGACAAAGAAGGACATCATATATTAATAAAAGGAACAATTCAACAAGAAGACATAACAATCATAAATATTTATGCACCAAGCCAGAGTGCTCCAAAATACATGAGACAGACACTGAAAACACTGAACAGAAAAATAGACACCTCGACCATAATAGTTGGAGACTTCAATTCCCCTCTCTTATCAATGAATAGAACACCTAGATAGAGGATCAATAAAGAAACAGAGAATTTGAATAATACAGTAAATGAACTAGACTTAACAGACATTTACAGAACATTACACCCCACAATAGCAAGATGCACCTTTTTTCTCAAGTGCTCATGGATCATTCTCAAGGCTAGAACAGATGTTGGGTCATAAAGCAAGTCTCAATAAATTTAAAAAGATTGAAATAATTCAAAACACTCTTTCAGACCATAAAAGAATGAAGTTGGAGCTCAAAAACAGGCAAAGGGTCAGAAAAGTCACAAGTATATAGAAGCTAAACAATAGACTCTTAAACAACCAGTGGGGTCAATGAAGAAATTACAAGAGAAATCAGTAAATGTCTTGAGGCAAATGAAAATGAAAACACAACAGATCAAAATTTATGGATGCAGCAATGGCAGTGCTAAGAGGGAAATTTATTGCCTTAAATGCTTATATCAAAAAAAAGGAGGAAGAGCAAAAATCAAGGAATCAACTGTTCATTTGAAAGAACTAGAAAAAGGACAGCAAACTAACCCTAAAGCAAACAAACAGAAAGAAATAACAATGATTAAAGCAGAAATAAAAGAAATTGAAAACAGGAAACAATCAAGAAAATCAACAAAACCTGAAGTTGTGTCTCTGAGAAAATCAATAAAATTGATGGATACTTAGCAAGGTTGACCAAAAAAAAGAGATAATAAATAAATAAATATAATCAGAAATGGAAGAGGAGGCATAACCCTTGATCCCGCAGAAATAAAGGAGGTAATGAGAAGATATTATGAGTAGCTATATACTAATAAACTAGGCAATGTAAATGAAATGGGCAACTTCCTAGAAAGGCATGAACAACCATATTGACTTAAGAAGAAATAGATGATTTCAACAAACCAATCCCAAGTAAAGAGATTGAATGAGTCATCAAGAAGCTCCCAGAAAAGAAAAGTCCAGGTCCAGATAGCTTCACATGTGAATTCTACCAAGTATTCAAGAAAGAATTAGCACCAATCCTGCTCAAATTCTTCAAACAAACTGAAAAGAAGGGAAGGCTACCTAACTCATTCTATGAAGCCAACATTACCCTCATACCAAAGACAGAGAAAGATACTAGAAGAAAAGAAAATTACAGAACATTCTCTCTAATGAATATAGATGCAAAAACCCTCAACAAAGTTCTTACAAATCGAATCCAGCTGCACATTAAAAGAATTATACATCATAACTGAGTGGGATTTATTCTAAGTGTGCAAGGATGATTCAACATAAGAAAATCAATTAACGTGATACACAATATCAACAAATCAAAGCAGAAAAAGCATGATCTCGATTGATGCAGAAAAGGCATTTGACAAAATTCAATATCCTTTCTTCATGAAAACACCTCAAAGGATAGGAATAGAAGGGAACTTCCTCAATATGATAAAAGTAATATATGAAAAACCCACAGGTAGCATCATCCTCAATGGAGAAAGACTGAAAGCTTTACCCTTAAGATTAGGAATAAGACAAGGATGTCCACTGTCACTATTGTTATTCAACACTGTGTTGGAAGTTCTAAGCAAAGCAATTAGATGAGAGATAGAAAAAAAATGTATCCAAATTGGAAAGGAATAAGTAAAACTTTCACTGTTTGCAGATGATATGATACTATATGTCGAAAATCCTAAAAAAAAAAAATCAACAGCAAAGCTACGAGAGCAAATAAATGAGTACAGCAATGTGGCAGGCTACAAGATCAACACACAAAAATCAGTAGTGTTTCTATACACTAAGAATGAGCAACTGAGGGGGAAATCAAGAGAAAATTCCACTTATAGTTGCAACCAAAAAAATACAATATTTAGGAATAAATTCAACTAAGAAAACAAAACACCTATACACAGAAAACTACAAGAAATTGCTAAAAGAAATCATGGAAGACCTAGATAAATGGAAAGGCATAGCATGTTCATATTGGAAGAATAAATATAGTATAGATGTCAATTCTACCCAATTCATTTATAAATTCAATGCAATACCAATTAAAATCCCAAAACCTTATTTTGCAGAATTAGAAAAACAAACAACCAAATTTATTTGGATGGGCAGGATGCTCCCAAATAGCTAAAAATATCTTGAGAATGAAAAATGAAATTGGATGTCTCACACTATCAGAGTTTAAAGCATATTACAAAGCTACAGTGTTCAAAAGAGCATGGTACTGGCATGAAGATAGATATAGTGTCCAATGGAATCAAATAGAGTGTTCAGATATAGACCCTCTCATCTATGGACAATAGATCTTTGACAAGGCATTCAGGCCAACTTACCTGGGACAGAGCAGCCTCTTTAATAAATGCTGCTTGGAGAACTGGATATCCATATGCGAAAGTGTAAAAAAGGATCCATATCTCACATGTTATACAAAATTAACTCAAAATGGGTCAAAGACTTAAACATTAGACCTAAGACCATAAAACTTTTAGAAGAAAATGTAGGCAAATATCTTATAAAGCTTGTAATAGGAAGCAGTTTCCTAGATCTTACACCCAAAGTCTGAGCATTGAAAAAAAAATAGATAAATAGGAACGCCTCAAAATTAAACATTTTTCTGCATCAAAGAACTTTGTCAAGAAAGTAAAAAGTCAGCCTACACAATGGGAGACAATATTTGGAAACGACATATCAGATAAGGATATATAAAGAGATTCTTCAACTCAACAACAAAAACACAAACAACCCAATTTTAAAATGGGCACTTCTCAGAAGAAGAAATATAAATGGTTAAAAGGCACATGAAAAGATGCTCAACTTCACTGGCTAATAGGGAAATGCAAATCAAAACTGCAATGAGATATCATCTGACACCCACTAGAATGGCCATTATAAAAAAAAACCCAGAAAATGACAAGTGCTGGAGTGTATGTGGAGAAAGATGCACACTTATCCACTGTTACTGGGAATATAAAATGGTACAGCCACTGTGGAAGGCAGTTTGATGGTTCCTCAGGAAGCTAAGTATAGACTTGCCATAAGATCCAGCAATTCCATTGTTATTTATCTATTCAGAGGGCATGAGGATAAGGATACAAATGGACATGTGCACACCAATGTTTATAGCAGCATTATTAACAATTGCCAAGAGATGGAAACAGCCCAAATGTCCATCAACAGATGAGTGACTAAACAAGCTGTGGTATATACATACAATGGAATATTATGCAGCTGTAAGACAGAATAAAGACATGAAGCATGTAACAACATGGGTGGATCTTGAAGACATTACACTGGTGAATTTAGCCAGAAACAAAAGGACAAAAACTTTATGTTCTCACTGATATGAACTAATATTAATGACTGAACTTGGAGCATTTAAGTCAAGAACACAGGTTATCAGGAGCTAGAAATAGGGTAGAGATTGGGTAATTGGTGCTGAAGGAAAACATTATGCAACAGGAATGATTGTAAAAATTCACAAATGGATAGCACTACACTACCTGACTGTAACAGAAACATAAGTACACTGATGAAGCTGAATATGAGTATTATAGATGGAGAAAGGCTGGGGGCATATATGAAGCCAGGAGGAAAGATAGATGATAAAAACTGAGATGGTATAATTTAAGAATACCTAAAGTGTACAATAATGGTGATTAAATGTACAGATTAGAAAATGTTTTTGCATGAGGAAGAACAAAGGAATGTCAGTATCTCAGGGTGTTGAGAATAAATAGTATATGGGAAAATGTACAATCAATGCAAGCTAGGGTCTATAGTTAAAAGTTACATTGTAATATTCTCCCAATGACTGTAACAAAGTTGATATGCCAAAACTAAATGTCAACAGGTGGGGAATTTGGAAAGGGGCATGGATTCTTTATGAGAGAAAAGTAAATGTCTTCAGGTAGAATATGGTGGTGAGTGCTTGTCTATACACTTAGACTGGATTATGTAATGTGTGAATAAACTATTTAAAAATGAACAGAGAAACAAGTGCTAGAGAAAATGTGGAGAGAGATGTACCTATTCACTGTTGGTAGGGAAGTGAGAGGTGCAAGGATTTGGAGGGCAGTGTCATGGTTCCACAGGAGGTTAGGGGTAGGTTGCCATATGATCCTGCAACCCTGCTGCTCAGTATATACCTGGAGGAGTGAGTGTGGGGACAAGAATGGAGATTAATACACTGGTGTCTCTGGTGGCAGTGTTCATGATCCACAATAAATGGAAGTGGCTAAAGGGTACAACAAATGAAGAATGAAAGGGGGAACTATCGTGTATGCATACAATGGACTAGTGAGCAGCCACAAGTAGGAATGAAGTTATGAGGTGTGCAAATAGATGAATACCTTAAGAGCTATATGTTGAATGAAATGTCAGAAACAAAAAGGCAAATATTATCATGCCTTAATATTATGGGCTAGCTATAATATGAAAATTTGGTGAACTAATATTGAGAGCATGGGATATCAGATTGGGGGGCATTTTGTAAAGGGTCCTAGGTTGTAAGCTCTTATGAAAGGCATATATATTCAGAAGGTGTAATTGTCAATTCTAAATTCTGAGATACTGAGCTATTTGTATATAACATGGTCTTTCCAAGAAATTTCAGGTATTTATGTGACATCTGAGACTAAGATTAGATGTCTGAAGCTATGAAAGTCAGCAGTACCCCATACAGGGATTGTTTAAAAAGTTGAAAAAGTGATCAGATATTGAGTAGAGGTATGAGTGAAGCTGATCTGGATAGGACTAAGGTATATCAGAAAACTGGGTATGAGTTGATATCATCCATATTTTAAAAACTCAACTTCTGTGTGCGACTAAAGTGAGAGATGTTTATTTGGTGCAAAGTTTATATTTTGGATAGTGTGCTTCCTAATTTAGCTTGTATGGTTGGCTTAATTGAACACCATAAGTATGTGGAATCTTGAATAGCATAGAGAATGGGAGTGGGTGAGGGGGGTGAGGGTGCGTGGAGTGTGGGATGAGTCACCAGTAACGGAGCTGCCCTGGTGAAGGTAGCACACCCAAGGAATGCAGCCTGGCTTACTTCTCAGTCCCCAGCTCCTGTCCATGCACTCCTGCAGGCTCCACACCTGCACACCAAGCCCCAACTTTCTGCCTCTCAGCTCCCAAGCTCCTGCAACTAGAGCTGCCCCCAGGAAGAGCTTTTAAAAAGGGAATTTAATAAGTTACAAGTTTTCAGTTCAAAGCCTATGAAAATGATGCCAAACTAAGGCATCAAGGGAAAGATACCTTGATTCAGAAGAGTCAATGAGTCTAGAACACCTCTGTCAGCTGGGAAGTCATGTGGCTGGCATCTGCTGGTCCCTTGCTCCTGGGCTCTGTTGATTTTGGTCTGTGTTCCTGTAGGGGTTCCTCACTTTGCCACTCCAGGTCTGACTTTCATCTCTTAGCTTTCTTTGGCTTTCTCTAGGTTCTGGCTTGCTTAACATCTCATGCCAACATCTGTTGGGCTCCAAGCATCTCTAAAAATCTCTGCCTTGGTTGTTCAAGTGTCAGCATCTGGGGCAGCTGCCGTGGCTCAGCAGGCAGAGCTCCGACTTGCCATGCTGGAGGTCTGGAGTTCGATCCCTGGTGCCTCCTGCCCATATGCACATTAAAAAAAAAAAAAGTGTCAGCATCTGTGTCAGCTCTGCTCTGAAGTTTCTGCCAGTTCTATCATTTCTGAGGTTTCTCCAAAATGTTTCCTCTTTTAAAGACTCTAGTTAACTAAAAAAGCTAGTAAACTATTCAAGACCCACCTGAAATGGGTGGAGTCACATCTCCATCTAATCTATGGGTTGAGCCCACAATTGGGTGTGTCACATTTCCATGGAGATAATCTAAACAAAAGTTTTCAACCTACAGTATTGAAACAACACAATATTGTATTGAATCAGTATTGAATCAGCTCCCACAAGATTGGGTCAGTATTAAGACATACCTTCTACTGAGTATATGATACTTAAAAACTAGCACATTACACCCTCTGGACCCCCAAAAGACATGTTTTCTCCTTATACAAAATTCATTCACTCCATCACAATATCACTAAGCCTTAAAACATTTCAGTAACAGCACAAATACAATACAAAGTTAAAAACCAGTACAAAATCTCATCAAGGTATATACAGGCATGTTTTGTTTTAAGGCAAAAATTCTCCTCTGTCTCTGGACCAGTGAAACTCAGAACAAGTTATCTGGTGCCAATATACAAAGAAGGGACAGTCATAGGATACATGTTTCCATTGCCATAGGGATAAATTTGAAGGAATACAGAGGTCACCGGACCCAAACAGTTCTGAAAACCTGCAGGGCAAATGCCATTAGATTTCAAAGTTTAGCAATCACTTTCCTTGCAGCTTTAGGAAGCAGCAGTCCAACTCTGTCCAAGGACCTAGGCAGTGGCTTTGCTCTCACCAAATACTGGGGTGGTTGCAATCTTGGGGGACACTGGGAAACTACATTTTTCTAAGCTCCACCCTCTCTAAGCTTTGTGGCAGCACCTGGGCTCTCTGGCATCTCTGGGGCACATGCACATTCCTCCAGAACAATGGGGTGACAGCCAGGCTATCTCCAATCCCCAAGAAATGTATTCCACCCTCTCCAAGGCCTGAAGCAGCATAACTCTTCTTGAGCAATGAGGTGGAAGGTCCACCCTCTGCCTTCAGGGCAAACTCACCCTCTGCAAGTGCTTGGATGGGTCCACTATCCTGGTCTGAGATTTCTTGACTTCAGACCTTAGCTTCCATGGTTCTGTCTCTGAAGTTATTTTTCCTCCAATTCGTCCCTTTTCTGTCCCTTTTAATCCAGACTGGCAGTGGTTCAACAACACTCTTGTTTGTTTTCTATGCAGTATGCTGGGATCATGCCCATAAGACAAAAGAACTTTCCACAAATCCTTTTTGGATAACTCCATCTCAAATTCTCACTTGACCTGTAAAGGCTGGCTACTTCCATGTTTGCTTAAATCTTCACATGGGGCACTGTTCTCTGGGTTTTCCCTTTCTGGAAGCTCAGAATTTTTCAGACCATCAGTTTCTGTTTTTTATACTCAATAGTTCAGTTCTCAGCTTATCTCTTTCCTCTTGCATTTTACTATAAGCTGCAAGGAGTAGCCAGATTGCATTTTCCACATTTAGTTTGGAAATTTCTTCTGCTAAATATTCAAGTGCATGGCATTTAACACCTGCCTTGTATTCAAAACAAGTCGGTTTTTCCCAATTCTTTGCCACTTTAAAACAAGGATCACCTTCCTTTCCATTTCCAATAATACATGCATCATTGCTGTCTAAGGCCTTAATCAGAGACATTGTGTTGGTTTGAAAATATTATGTACCCCAGAAAGGCCATATTTTAATCATGATTCACTCTTGTGGTAGCAGATATTTCCTTTAATCCTGAATCAATACTCAGTAGGTTGGAAACTTTGGATTAGACTGTCTCCATGAGGTGTGACATACCCAGTTGTGGGTATGACCTATGTTTAGAAGGAGGTGTGACTCCACCCATTCTAAGTGGGTCTAGATTAGTTTACTGGAAAACTTTAAAAGAGGTAACATTTTGGAGAGAGTCAGAAATGACAGCATTGACAGAAACTTCAGAACAGAACTGACATGTATATTTGGAGATGCTTGGAGTCCAGCAGATGTTGCCATGAGATGTCAAGCAAGCCAGAACCTGTAGAGAGCCACAGGAAGTCAAGAGATGAAAACCAGCTCTAGAGAAGCAAAGTGAGGAATCCCCACAGGAACAGGCTGAAAGCAATGGAGCCCAGGAGCAAGGGATGAGCAGATGTCAACCACATGACTACCCAGCTGGCAGAGCTGTTCCAGATCCATCAGTCTTCCTTGAATTAAAGGTATCTTTTCCTGGGTGCCTTAGTTTGGACCATTTTATAGGCTTAGAACTCTTAACTTGTAACTTATTAAATCCCTCTCTGTAAAAGCCATGCCAGTTCTGGTATATTGCATTCCAGTAGCTTGTGAACCAGAACAGGTATTTTTAGAGTCCATGTTTCTCCCAACAATCTCCTCAAAACATTCTAGACCTTCTCTATCAAGCTCCTCACTATTATAGTCTTCCCATTATACATTTAGAAAGCCATTCCAACATGTTTGGTGTTTGCAAACTGCAGCAGCACCCAACTCCTGGTACCAAAATCTGTTTTAGTTTGCAAGCTACCAGAATACAATATACCAGAACTGGACAGCTTTTTTTTTCTTAATCAGATAATAGGATTTTATTCAGAATAATAGTATTTTAAAAATATTTTTATTAACAAGTCTTCACATGTATACAGTCCATATATGGTGTACAAGCATAATATCATCACATAGTTGTGTATTCATCACCATGATCATTTTTAGAACATTTGTATCACTCCAGAAAAAGGAAATAAAAAGAAAAAAACTCATATATCCTATACCCCTTACCCCTCCCTGCCATTGACCACTTACTTCAATCTACTCAATTTATTTTACTTCCTATCTCCCCTATAATTTATTTATTTTTTATCCATATTTTATACTCATCTGTCTATACTCTGGATTAAAAAAAAGCATCAGACATAAGGTTTTTACAATCACACAGCCACATTCTAAAGGTTACATGGTTATGCAATCCTCTTCAAGAATCAAGGCAACTGAAACACAGCCCAACAATTTCAGGCACTTCCTTCCTGCCTCTCCAGTGCACTATAAACTAAAAAGGGATATCTATTTAGTGCATAAGGATAATCCCTATGATACCTTCTCCACTATGTTTAAAATCTCTGAGCCACTGAAACTTTATTTTGTTTCATTTCTCTCTTTGTTCTTTTGGTCAAGAAGGCTTTCTCAATCCTATGATGCCAGGTCCTAGCTAATCTCAGGAGTTCTTTCCCATGTTGCTAGGGAGATTTACACCCCTGTAAGTCATGCCCCACATAGGAGGGAGGGCAGTGAGTGGAATGGCTTTTTAGAAGGTGAATATAATAAGCTACAAACTTACAGTTCTAAGGCTATGAAAATGTCCAAGCTAAGGCATCAAGGAAAGATACCTTGATTCAGAAGAGTCAATGAGTCTAGAACACCTCTGTCAGCTGGGAAGTCATGTGGCTGGCATCTGCTGGTCCCTTGCTCCTGGGCTCTGTTGATTTCAGTCTGTGTTCCTTAGGGTTTCCTCACTTTGCCACTCCAGGTCTGGCTTTCATCTTGTGGTTTCTTTTGGCTTTCTCCAGGTTTTGGCTTGCTTGACATCTCATGACAACATCTGTTGGGCTCCAAGCATCTCCAAACATCTCTGCCTCTGTTGTTCAAGTATCAACATCTGTGTCAGCTCTGCTCTGAAGTTTCTGCCAGCTCTATCATTTCTGAGGTTTCTCCAAAATGTTTCCCCTTTCAAAGACTTAGTAAACTAATCAAGACCCACCTGGAATGGTTGGAGTCACATTTCCATCTGATCAAAGGGTCATGCCCAAAATTGGGTGTGCCACATCTCCATGGGGATAATCTAATCAAAGTTTCCTATTTACAGAACAGGGAAGGATTCAACCTCCCCAAGTTCTCACAGGCAGTGTGGACAACCAAAGCTATAGGCTGAGCCCCCAGTTTTGGGGTTTGTTCATATGAAACTTAACCCCACAAAGTATAGGTCAAGCCTACTTAAAATTAGGCCTATGAGTCACCCCCAAGAGAACCTCTTTTGTTGCTCAGATGTGGCCTCTCTCTCCAGCCAACACAACAAGCAAACTCACCACCCTCCCCATGTCTACATGGGACATGACTCCCAGGGGTGTGGACCTTCCTGGCAACGTGGGACAGAAATCCTAGAATGAGCTGAGACTCAGCATCGAGGGATTGAGTAAACCTTTTGAACCAAAAGGGGAAGAGTGAAATGAGACAAAGTTTCAATGGCTGAGAGATTCCAAACAGAGTCGAGAGGTTATCCTGGAGGTTATTCCTATGCATTAAGTAGATATCATCTAGTTATTTAAGATGTAATGGAGAGGCTGGAGGGAGCTGCCTGAAAATGCAAAGCTGTGTTCCAGTGGCCATGTTTCTTGAAGATGATTGTATAATGATATAGCTTTCACAATGTGACTGTGTGATTGTGAAAACCGTGTGTCTGATGCTCCTTTTATATACCTTGTCAACAGAAGAGTAGAACATATGGAATAAACATAAATAATAGAGGGAACAAATGTTAAAGTAAATTTAGTTTAAAATGCTAGTGATCAATGAAAGGGAGGGGTAAGGGGTATGATATGTATAATTTTTTTCTGTTTTCATTTTATTTTTTTTCTGAATAGATGCAAATGTTCCAAGAAATGATCGTGATGATGAATATGCAACTTTGTGATGATATTTTGAATTACTGATTATATATGTAGAATGGAATGATCAAAATAGGAAGAAACAAGTTTTAAAAAATAGAAAATCTGAACAAAGAACAGATGTTTTGAGAAAGAACCAAATGGAAAGTATAGAACTGAAAAATGCAATAACAAAAATAACAACTTGCTAGATTGATTCAGTAATTGCATGGAGTTGACAGAGGATAGAATTAATTAAATTAAAGACAGATTGACAGAATTTACTCAATCTGAACATTAGAGATAAGATAGACCATAAAATGAACAGAGCCTTGGGACTCTGTGGGACAATGAAAAAAATTGAACACCTGTGTCAGTAGAGTCCCAAAAAGTCAGCAGAAATAGTGTGGGCCTAAAAAAGTATTTCAAGGAAAATGGCTGAATGCTCCCCAAATTTGGCAAAATACATAGATCCATAGATACAAGAGGCTGAGCTAAGCCCTAATAGTAAAGTTTCACAGAAATTCACACTTAGATGCATCATGATTAAAGTTTGGAAAATGAAAGACAAAAAAAAAAATGTATTGAAAGCAAGCACAGAAAAATGACAACATATCTACAGGTTAAAAATAATTGGAATGGCAGCAGATTTCTAATTAGATACCATGGAGACTAGAAGGTCACAATATTTTTTCAGGTGCTGAATAAAAAGAACTGTTAATTCAGAATCCCTTATACCACAAAATATCCTTCAGGACAAAGGGGAAATCAAGACATTTTCAGATGAAGAAAAAATAAGAAAATTTTTTGCTAGCAGATGTATCCTTAAGGAATGGCTACAAAGTGAGGGAAGATAAAGAGACTGAACTGAAGGTAAGGTTTATATGCTTTGCTCAAAGTGGCAAAACATTGATACTATTAGGCTGTCATAAGTTATGTACGTATATGGTAAGACCTACAATAACCACAATGAAAACAAAGTTGATAAATTCAAAAGCATTATATATAAATAAAAACTGAACTCTAAAAAATATTCAAGTGACCCATAGGATAGCAAGAAAAAAAAAAGCTCAGAGGAATGAGAAACAGAGGTAAAAAAACAGAAAACAATTAATAAAATGGTAGGTTTCAGCCCTAACACAATTAATAATTATTTTTAATGTAAATGGGGGTCTAAATGCACCAATTAAAAGAGGTTAGCAGTGTGGATTAACAAAAAGAAAATAAAATAGCCACTACCCAACTATATGCTGTCTACCAGAAACTCAATTCAAACTTAATGACATAGCTAGAGTGAAAGTAAAAGGATGGAAGAAAATAATCATGCAAATGTTAATCAAATAAAGTGAAGTGGCTTTATTAATGTCAGATGAAATAGACTTCAGAGGAAAGAAATTTACTAGGGACAAAGAGGCAATATACCATGAAGATAAAGAGGTAATATACCATGAAGATAAAGCAATCCTGAATTAAATGCACCAAAAAAACAGAGCTACAGCGTATAGCAGCAAAACCTGCTAGATCTGAGGGAAAAATAGAGAAATCCACTATTATGATTGGAGACTTATAATCCCCCCTTTCAGTATTTGATAGAACTGCTACTATACATAAAATCAGCAAGGATATGGAAAAACTGAACACCACCATAAAACAACAGGATCCAATTAACATTTATAGAATTCTCCACCCAACAAATACCAGAATATGCATTCTTTTCAAGCATCTATGGAACATTTACCAAGATAGACCATATACCGAATCAAAATGAAATATTAATAAATTTAAAACAATTGAGGTCATACAGAATATATTCTGTGATGACAATGGCATCAAGCTAGAAGTTAATTACAGAAAGACAACAGAAAAATATCCAATCACTTGGAAAGTAAGCAATAAGCTTTTTTTAATTGGAGAAGTTGTATATTTACAGAAAAATCATGCAGAAAATACAGAATTCCCTTATATCCCCCATCATTGACTCCTTTTATTAGAGCAACACACTTCTGAATAATACATAGGCCAAATAACTCTCAAATGAAATTTAATATAGAGAGAATTTAATAAAAATGAAAACACAGCATATCAAAATGTGTGGTATAGAATTAAAAGAGTCTGAAAGGGAAGTTTTTTCAGAAGGATAGAAATCCCTTTTAATTATTGTAATGCTTTTTTTTTTCAGTCAAATTGCAAAAACTATAGCATTATACAATCATCTTTAAGAAACATGGCTACCGGAACACAGATCTATATTTTCAGGCACTTCCCTCCAGCCTCTCCAATATACCTTAGCTAAAAAGGTGATATCTATATAAAGCATAAAAATAACTTCCAGGATAACCTCTCAACTCTATTTGAAATTTCTCAGCCATTGACACTTTATTTTGTCTCATTTCTCTCTTCCCCCTTTTGGTCGAGAAGGTTTTTTTCAATTCCTTGATGCTGAGTCCCAGCTCATTCTAGGATTTCTGTCCCATGTTGCCAGGAAGGTCCACACCCCTGGGAGTCATGTCCCACACAGAGTGGGAGAGCTGAGAGAGAGTGAGAGAGGTCACATCTGAGCAACAAAAGAGGTTCTCTTGGGGTGACTCTTAGGTTAATTTTAAGTAGGCTTAACCTATCCTTTCTGGGAATAAGTTTCATATGAACAAACCCCAAGATTGGGGGCTTGGCCTATTGCTTTGGTTGTCTCCACTGTTTATGAAAATATTAAGAATTCTCCACATGGGGAAATTGAATTTTCCCCCTTTCTCACCATTCCCCCAAGGTGAGTTTGCAAATACTTTTTAATTCACTGTTCAAGTCACTCTGGGATTTATAGAAGCATCACTCTGGATGTTACTATTGTCAGACTTTTAAAGCACTTTTTGTGTAACATGTTAAACTATTTTAGCACTTCACTTTTACAAGGTGAAAGAAAAATCCTTTGTATGTTTTAAGTATGAGAAGACTTGTTTTTTTGAAGGAAAGGATGACAAAGTTAACATAGACATTAACGAACATATTATTCTGATATGATATAAAATTGTTATCTTTTAGGCAAAGTGCTCAAGTGATTAAGAAAAGTTTTTTTTACAACTTTCATAAGAGCATTTTAGCAGACAGCAGCATTGACTAAGACAGAAAAAACTCATTTTTATAAATTCTCTATCACTTCTTTTAGTCCGCAGACTACAAACAAAACTTTTTAAATTTTCACAACTTTTCACATCCATTCAGCACTTTAGTCAGTAATGACTACAAAATTCACTTTTTCAAATTTTCTTTAACCTTTTATACCCATTTAGGATCTGTAATCAGCAATGACTAAAAAAAGTCACTTTCTTAAACCATCTAAGTCTTTCTGTATATATCATAATTTCTGTATGAGAGAGAAATTCATAGTACTAAATGCTTACATAGGAAAACATCTATAAGATCTCAAATCAACAATCTAAGCTTCTTAAGAAACTAGAAAAAAGAACAAAATATATAACAAGTAGAAGGAAGGAAACAATAAATATAAGAAAAAAATCAATGAAATTGAAAACAGGAAAAATAATGTAGAAAATTAATGAAATGAAAACACTTGTTTTGTTATTTGAGAAAAATCACCTAAATTTCTACTAGCAAAACTGATAAAGAGAAGACGCAAATCACTAATATCAGGAATGAAACAGGGATATCACAACAGATCCTGCAGCAATTAAAAGGATTATAAGAAAATATTACAAGCATCTTTACACTCATAAATTTGACAACTTAGAAGAAATGGACCAATTTCTTATAAACCACAAACTACCAAATTTTAGCCAAGTTGAAATAGATAACCAGATTAGCCTATAACTATTAAAGAGATTGAATTGGTAATTAAAAATTCCTGAGAAAGATATATCTAGGCCCAGATGGTTTCAATGGAAAATTTTACTAAACAAAGAAGAATTGCACTGTTTTTATACAATCCCTTCCAGGTAGTAAAAGAGAAGGAAACACTTCCCAACTCATCTTATAAGGGCAGTATTACCCTGATACAAAAACCAGAAAAGGTAGCATAAAAAGAAAGGAAAAAAGGAAGGAAAGAAGGAAAAAACTATAGACTAGTATCTCACTTGAACTTAGACCCAAAAATTCTAAACAAAATTTTGGCAAATTTGAATCCAACAAGATAGAAAAAGAATAGTACATCATGACCACATGGTATTTATTCCAGGAATAATTCTAGGCTAGTTCAATATTCAAAAAATTAATCAATGTTATCTACCATATCAACAGCCCAAAGAAGAAAAATCATGTGATCATATCAATTGATGCATAAAAGGCATTTGACAAAATTCATGATAAAAACTCTAGGTATATTAACAGAGGGATTTCCTCAGACTCATAAGAGCAGCTTAAAAAAAATCCCTGTAGCTAAAATCATACTTGATAGTGAAAATTTTAAGGGAAAAGCCCTAGAATTACTAAAATCATTTTGAAAAAGAAAAAGAAAGTGGCAGGAATTGCTCTTTTTGATGTCAAGGTTTGCTATATAGCTACTCAAGACAGTGTTTTATTGGCAGAGAGATAAACATATACATCAAGGGAAAGGAAAAGAAAAACAAGAAAGAAATCCACATAAATATGCCACATTAAATTTTGACCAAGTAGCAAAAGCTATTCAAAGGAGGAGGGATAGACTTTTCAATAAATGGCACTGTAGCAATTGGGCATCCATAGGCAAAAAGAATTAACTTCAATCTAAACCTCACATTTTTTGCAAAAATTAACTCAGAATGGATTATGGACATAGATATAAAACATTGAACTATAAAATTTTTAGAAGAAAATACATGAGAAAGTCTTTGGAACTTGGACTACATAAAAGGATTTTAGACTTGACACCAAAAGCATGATTCATAATTTAAAAAATTGATGTGTTTTGACATCATCAAAATAAAAGACTTTGTGTTGCAGAAGTTCCTGTTGAGGGTATAAAAACAAATTTTAGAGTGGAAAAAATATTTCAATATGTTTAAGTTTCCCAGCTGCTAAAACAAATACTACGCAATAGGTGTCTTAACAACAGACATTTTTTGCCTCTTGGTTTTAGAGGCTACAACGCTTGCTTCCTCCCACATTGATATATTCTGGCTGGCCGGCAGTCTTTGAGGTATCTTGGCTTTTCCATCACAGAACAGTGTACATTGTGGCATCTTCTTTTTCCTCTGAGTTCCATTGATTTCTAGCCTCTTGCAATTCCCTGTGGCATCTATTTCTTTTTTCAATTTCCTTTGCTCATAAGTACTTAAGCCATATTAGAAAAAGGGCCACCCTTATTCAGTTTGGGAACAGCTTAAGTAATAGTAATTTCAAAGGTCCTATTTACAAATGGGTTCACACCAACAGAGCCAGGAATTGGGACTTGAGCTTGCCTTTTGTGGGGACATGATTCAATTCCTAACATCATATACCCAACAAAGGACTTGTACTAAGAATATATAAAGAATTCTCAAAACTCAAAGTAAATAAAAACAACCCAATTAGAAAATGGGCAAAACACATGCACAGATATTTCACCAAAGGAGATACACAGATGGAAAGAAGCCCATAGTAAGATCATCAGTTATTAGAGAAATGTAATTTAAAGCCACAGTGAGATAGCACTAGATACTTATCAGAATTGCTAAAATAAAAGTAAGTGTTAGGTGGTTCTAGGTTGGGGTCAACAAAGCCTAGTAGCCACGGCTAACCACATCGTGCTCTGCAATGGCACCAAGATGCCCATCCTGGCGCTGGGCACCTGGACGGTCCCTCCAGGAAAAGTGACAGAGGCTGTGAAGGTTCATGTTAAGCACCACCACAGTGACTGCACCCATGTGTACCAGAATGAGAACGAGGTTGGGGATCACCACCATTTCCCTGGTGTAGGGAATAGGATCAGCACCTGCCATGTGGTTTTATTATGCTTTGGTTGTGACTGTTTTGATCCTGAGAACCTCCAGTAGGGAAGGGTCCTCAGGCTTAGGCCAGGACCTATCAGGACAGCCAAGGGGACTATAGGCAGCCACCATGATGTGTTTGAATGAGAACCAGGAGAAACCCAAGGAGCAGTTGGTGAAATGCAGGACATTTTCATCATCAGTAAGCTTTCCTGCACATACCATGAGAAAAGCCTGATGCAAGGAGCCTGCCAGAAGATACTTAGTGACCTCAAGCTGAGCTACCTGGACCTCTGCCTTATTCACTGGCTTATAGGCTTTCAGACTGGACGTGTGGGCAGCTACAGAAGAACTGTTGTATGAACAGCTGATCAAAGCCTTTGGAGTGTATAACTTCAACCATCTCCAAATCAAGAGGATCTTAAATAAACCTGACTTAAAATATAAGCCTGTGGTTAACCAGATTGTGTGCCATCTGTACCTAACTCAGGAGACGTTATCCCAGTACTGCCAGTGCAAACACATCATGGTGGCTGCCTATAGTCCCCTGGACTGTCCTGATAGGTCCTGGCCTAAGCCTGGAGGTTCTCAGGATCAAAACAGTCACAACCAAAGCGTAAAAAACCACACGGCAGGTGTTGATCCTATTCCCTACACCAGGGAAATGGTGGTGATCCCCAAGTTCATGACACCTGAATGGATCACTGAGAACGTTCAGGTCTTTGACTTTGAGCTAATAGTGTGGATATAGTTACCTTACTCAGTTACAACAGAAACTGGAGGGTCTGTGCCATGGTGAGCACTTCCTCCCATAAGGATTACCCCTTCACTACTGAGTTTTAAAGCTTGGATGTCAGCT
This sequence comes from Myrmecophaga tridactyla, assembly GCA_004026745.1. Lineage (NCBI taxonomy): Eukaryota > Metazoa > Chordata > Mammalia > Pilosa > Myrmecophagidae > Myrmecophaga > Myrmecophaga tridactyla. The sequence continues at coordinate 45,698 of PVIY010010889.1, read as the reverse complement.
CTTCTTCAAGTGACCATCTCTCCTATTTTCCCTGCCTCCTTTTATCTTGCAAGTGTTGTGTGACCCAAGTTCCTCAGCAGTGCATTAGCAGCCTGATGACTAACCCAGCTGAATGGTGAGGTATGAAGAGCAGTATCTGTGGGTTAGAAGTCTTTTTCATTCTTTGCCCCTCCTCTTTTTTTTCGGGGGGGGGCAAACTAGGAAATCCAAGTTGAATACCCCTTTCTGACCAAGGAGAAAAAAATCTATAATGTCAAAATAATGCCACTAACAGTTGGGTTTGGATTGCTTGAAATTGTATTCCTTTCAGCCAAACTTCTTCTTGCATCAAATAAAAAGTGCTTTTGTGAGCCAAAAAAAAAAAATAGTATTAATACCAAATGCTGGTGAGGATACAGTGAAACTGGATTAGTCATACACTGCTGGTGAGAATGGAAAATGGTACAGCTACCCTAGAATATAATTTGGAAGTTTCTTTTAAAACTGAAAATGGACTATCTAACAACCATGTTTTGGAGAAATGAAAACTTAGTTTTATGTGGAAACTTGTACACAAATGTTCATAGTAGCCTTACTTACTGGAGCCAAAACTGAAAACTACCTGACTGTCCTTGAATGTTAAGTGGTTCAACAAACTTTGGTATTTCCATCCCAGGGAAAATTACTCAGCAATAAAAATAGGTGCACTACTGATACATACAACTTGGATGAAAATCAAGAAATTATGCTGAGTGTAAAAAAGTCAATGTGAAAGGACACATATTGCATGAGTCCACTCCTATAACAGTTGTGAAAAAAATAATTACAGAAACAGATTGATGGTTACCAGAGGTTAAAATGGGGTGGTGTGTGTGTGTGTGTGTTTATGTGTAAAAAGGTAGCACAAAGGAGTCTCATGGTGACGTTCCAATTAAATGTCCTCATTGTGATGGTTGTTAAATGAAACTATACCTGTCATAAAATTGGTAGAGCCACATACACACATTTCATGTATAACTGGTGAAATATGAATAAATTGTGTGAATTGTACCAATGTCAATATTGATGCTATTGTGCTATTATTTTCCCAGATATCACCATTGGGAAGACAATTGTAGAACCATAGTAGAACCATTGGGGGGAAGGGGATGGCACTTTTTGAATGGACACAGGACTTCCCGATACATTGCTTTGCACCATTCTGTATATCATTAATTAGTTCAAAAAATTTAAGAACCAAATGGAAATTCTGGAATTAAAAATTTTAATATCTAAAGTTAAAAATTCATTGACTGGGACTAATAGCAATTAGACACTGCAGAGGAAAGATAAGGAGTTTGAAACCACAGCAATAGAAATGAGTAGAACTGAACTATAGAACAGAGACCAAAAAAAGAAAAGGAAAAAAAAAAACAAAGTGGTGGGATAATAACAAGCAGTCTATGCATGCAACTGGCATCCAAGATGGGAAAGGTAGAGCAAAAAATATTTGGAGAAATAATGACCAAGAGATTTCCAAATTTGATGAAAACTATAAAGTCACAGATCCAAGAAATACAAAGCCCTGAGAAATGTAAGTAACAAAGAATAAAGCCCAAAAGCACATAATAATCCAATTGTTGAAATGAATTTTTAAAAAAGTACCCTGAAAGCACTCAAAGGAAAAGACACATTGTGAATTTGTTTAGATTAAGAAAAACTGAAAGAATTTGCTGCTAGCAGAACTGAACTACAAGATATGGTAAATTAAGTTTTTTATGGGAAAGGAAAATTATATCAGATGGAAACTTGTGATCTACACACACAAAAATGAAGTGCATTAGAAATAGTAAATATGTGGACACATTTTTTTCTTTTTATAATTTTGCTAAAGTTAATTGGTTGTTTGAAACAAAAGTGACAATGTATTGTGAAACTTATGATATATGTGGAAGCAAAATCTATGTTAAAAATACTGTTTCATATGTGTGCATAGAATATTCACTGAGATAGGCCATATGCTGATAAGTCTCAATAAATCTTAAAAGACTGAAATCATGGAGAATATGTTCCCTAACCAGACAGAATTAAATTATAAATTTATAACAGAAAGAGAACTGTAAAATAATTAAACAATACCGTTCTAAGTAAGCCATGGGTCAAAAGAGAAGTCTCAAGGGATATTAGAAAGTATTTTGAATGGAATGAAAGTTAATATACAGCATATAAAAATTTGTGGAATGTAATTAAAACAGTACCTAGAGGGAGAGGTATAACTTAATTGATCATATTAGAAAAGAAAAAAATTTCAAATCAGTGATCTAAGCTGCCATGTTAAAAAAAACTGGAAAAAAGAAGAGGAAATTAAATTCAAAGTAGAAAAACAAGTAATAGAGATAAGAACAGCAATCAAGCAAATAGAAAATGTACAAACAGTGGAGAAAATCAATGACAATACAAGTTGATTCTTTAAAAAGATAAGTGAAATTAATTTTGATATAAATGAAGGATAACAAAACAAAGGAAAAGATACAAATGATAAATATCAGTAATAAAAGTGGTGGCATGATTACAGGTTCTACAGTCATGAAAAGGATAATAAAGACTATACTGGACAATTTTATGGCAATAAATTCAATTTCTGATATGAAATGGAAACATTCCTTGAAACCACAAATTACCAAAATTTACATAAAAGGAAATAGAAATTCTAAATAGCCCTCTATCTATTAAAGTTATTGAATTTCTTATTAAAAACCTTCCAGAAAGAAAACTCTCAGGACAGATGGCTTCTCTGGTGAATTCTTTCAAACATATAAGGAAGAGAAAATAACAATGTCACTCAAACTCTTTCAGAAAATAGGAGATCAGATAATATATTTCCTTGCCACCAGAGAAAGACATTAAAAGAAAGAAAACACCAGCAGCACTGTCTGCATCCTGCCTTCCTGGTATAGCCTTATGGCATCTGCAATTCCACTGACAGGTATTTATCCAAGAGAAATGAAAGTTATGTGTCCACAAAAATGCTTATATGCAAATATTTATAAAATCCTATTTATAATAGGTAAAACTGGTAATGATCTAAATATGCATAAACAGGAGAAGGGAGAAACTTAATTTTGGTAGACACATAGAAGAATACTATTCTTCAAGAAAAAGGAATAAATTGTCGATATATATATAACAGCATGGATTAATTTCAAAAACATTACAGAAAAGATTTTATATGCTCAATCCATTTTTATAAAATCTAGAATAGGTAAAACTGATCTATAATGGAAAAGAGCAGATGTGAGCTTAACAAGGAGTAGTTGTGGGGGTGGAATGGAAAAAACATTCCATTTGGTATGGAAATGTTCTCTATATTGATAGGGATAACATTACATATGTGTATACATTTGTTAAAAAAATGGAGCAGACTGTACACTAAAAGTATTGCATGTGAATTATACCTCAACAAAGCTGATTTAAAAATAGGCGAGGGAAATGGATAGATGTGAAGGGATCAGGGAGAACGGTATTAAGGCTGTCTCCAAGGTTTCAATTGGAGCTACTCGGCAGGTGATGGTTTCCTTCACTCTTCTGGGAAGAAAGGCTGGAACAGAACTAAGCTTGAGGTTAGGGAAGAGAATTGATAGAGCAGTATTGAAATGTTGAATTAAAGGTGCCTGTGGTAATGCTGTGCAAATGAATTTTCAGGGGAAGGCCAGTGGAAAAGAAGGCGTAATTTGTAGGATTTCTGATTTTCATGATGCAAACACCCCCATAACAGTTGATTTCAAGCTATCAATGGTTTCAAAACCAGCTTTAAAAATTCCTGAAAATTTAGCAATAGACTCTTGTGAACCAGAAAGAACCAACACCAGCACACCACTGCCTGTAGGTCACACAAAGATGTGCAGCAAAAAGTTGCATAAATGGAGAGGTTTGGTGGTGGGGGAAGTCATTAGTTAGTAGATGGCAATAAAATCCACATGTGGATGCAGTTAGGAGAAGAATATAGAGGGAAAAGAGAAGATAACTAAAATTCTACCTTGGGCATACTTGGTTTAAAAGTTAAATAGATAAAGATGAGCAAGTAGAACAGAGTGAGAAGTAAGGTCAGAGAAATGGGAGTATAACAAGGAAGGTGTAGTCTCAAAGGAGCCCAGGTAAGAAGAAAAAAGTGGTTAGCACTGTTAAATGCTGCTAAGTCAAGTAAAATGAAAATGGAGATTTTGTGATATATGTTTAGAGTGAGCTTTCAGAATGCAGTTTCAGGGGAATTTTTGGAAATAAAAATCATGTTTAATTCATATGAGGAGTGTGTGGAAGGTGAAGAGCATGAGAAAGCGAAAACAATCATCTCCATCATCTGTTGGCCATAAGGCCAATATTTCCAAGCAGATGGTCTATCTCATCAAGCCTGGTGCTAAGGGCTGATGGTGGCCTCCTAACTGAACAATTCTCTGAATGCAGAATGTTACCACTATTCCATTCCATGGGCTGCAAGTGGATGCCTGCCCCAAGAAGTCCAGAGGAGGGAGCAGCTCATAAAGGAACTTGCGCAACAGGAGATAATACTGACTGGGGAGGCTCACAGCTATGAACTGCCACTTGGGCATGTCACCACTTTGATTGCCTGCTGTGGCCCATTAAATACTCTGACCAAAGAAAAAAAGTGTCCTGACACCTAAGCTAATATTCACAGGACTAAACCATTATAATTAAGTGGTCAAGATCTTCCTGGAAACCTGAAGAGCCCTGAACCCACTCATGGGACAACTTCACATTGGACCTTGGCTACCTTGCCCTAGTTCCTTACTCTGCACTGCCATGCTGTGAGTAAAGGAATCTTCACTTTATTCATGACCCATCAGCTCTCTAATCATGACTTACACTTCATAATCCTTTTCAGAGGGTGTGTTTCAAAGTTTTTCACATCCACATCCACTTAACTCTCATGAGCATCCGGTATTCAACTCTCATGAGCATCTAGTATTTATCAGGTACATAAGTAGGGGTTCAATAAATGTTTATTGGATGAGTTAATTAAATCAGTTTTCTGTCCACCATCCATGGACTGACTTCCACATAGACAGAATCATCTGTGTTCTAAAAGTGAAGTCTCTTCCTACATTCCCTGCAGAGAACACAGTTATCCAAGTTCCACTGTAAATCCCCCCTGCCAGATCACATTATAATTCTCTTGTCAGAACTCCCAGAGGTGTGGAGGTTTGGGGGGAGGGGAGGAAGTCTACAGTGATTTTGCTGCAACAGAGAAAGCAAGCTGTTATCTTTACATGACTGGAGCAGATAGTGGGGGTGAAGCCTGAGCCCGAGAGGCCGCACAGACCAAGGTTAAAGCTAAAGTCCAGACACCATCATTAACCTGGGACCTTGAAGAGCTACAGGTGACTAAAAAGGATCTAGAGTAGTCTATGGGCCTCCAGAGAACAATTTTAGCTCAATATTTCTCATATTGTTTGTACCCATTGGTGGTGACTTGAACTGTAAGAAAAACATGATATCTATTTCTCAAATAATGCCAGTTTCACTCAACCGCCTTAGTGAGGAGATCATACACACACACAAACACACACACAACACACATACACCAAATATGTATATAAACACATTGACGTACTATAGAATACAAAATGTTGAAGTAAAACATGTGATTTCAAAGAACTTTTATGTTAATAGCATGCTACTATCTCCTTCAATCTCCCTCTACTTTTTACTTACTTCCGTCCCTCAGAGACATTTCAACGCTCATTCTTCTTGGCCATCAGTGGACTTGGATGGATAAGTTGGACAAAGTGATGGAAGGCATATGCTGACAAATGCCATGAACAATGAGATGATTGCCAGGGCCAGATGTTCTTTGGCTTTTCTTGGCAACACCCATCCCTGAAGAATCTAGAGTAATATTGCTTGGGACTTTTCCCAGAAGAGTAAAGGCATCAACACTATGGTCTGACAATTCTATTTACCATCCTTCATACTCATCCTCGCCATCTTCCACCACTTCTGGCCCCAAAACAGCCCACAGTCCACTGCTCATTCCGAGAGCCCAGACCTAGAAATCACAGAAAGGGAGCACAAACATGTGGACAAGGAACAACCAAGGTCTTGCTGACTCCAGTACCAGCTTCAGTGCTTAAGTGACCAGGAGAGAAGGATTGTAGGAGAGCCTGGACAGCCTTACCATATGTGGTGGTTTGAAGCTGTATGTAACCCAGAAAAACATGTTATTAAAATTAATCCATTCCTGTGAGTGTAAACAATTGTTAGTAGTTTTTACCTACTATTTTACCATCAGAATGGCTCTTAATCCTATTACTAGAGTCTTCTATGAGAGAATGAAATTCAGGCAGAGAATGAGAAAGCCACAGAAGCAAGAAGCTGAAATCAACAAAACCCAGAAGAGAAGGGAAACATCAGAAGACACCTTCATGTGCTTTGCCATGTAACAGAGGAGCCAAAGATCACTGATAGTTGGTGTTCGGGAAGAAGGCATTGCCTTGATTTGGACATTTCCTTAGCCTCAACCATGAAGGAACAAATTCCCATTTTTTAACCAGACCCATTTTATGGTATTTTCTTTGAGCAGCCTAGGAAACTAAAACACCATACATCTGGCAATGCAGGACATATTGAGGGGTTCTCAGAGCACTTAATAGAATACTGGCCCTGCTTTGACTAGGTTTACCCTCACAATGACTCTCTGACCTCCTAATCTTGCTTTTGCTTCTTCCCCCAACCCCACAAATTCCAGTTTCATAATTTCACCTTTCAATAAAGCTTTGGGATGCCTTCCTCTCCCTGCTCCAATTGGGAATTCTATTTCAACTTCTTTCTCTGGCTTATGAACTTCTACTTTTCATTTGACTCTAGCCTATCTATATACACTCTTTGTTTTTAATATCATGTATTATCTCCATCACAAATGTAAATGATACCTCCTGGAATTGAGCAGTGCAAAACCTGCACAATTATATGCAGTGGCCCTGCCTACAGCTTTCTGAAAACACTTACCACCTGGACCAGAGGACCAGGTCCTCTTCCAGATGGATGAAATTTGGAAGAAGGAACCACGGAAGGTTTGCAAGACAGGGAGTGAGTAAACACAGTCTGTCCCATGTATAGGAAGTTGACTGAGATGACCTTGTTGGGGCTGGATTAAAGAAATAAATCATCAGAGGTAGAGAAAGAAATAGGATTTTGTCATTATTATTGTCAGTGCTTGCTCTAACAAAGAAGGATGGAAGGAAAATCTTCAATAATAGACCAACTGCTCTCATCCATTTAAAGGATGCCCCACCCCATTCTAACACAGAGCATACAACCAGCAAACTGGCCATAGTTTGTTTTTTTTTTTTTAATCTATGCCCAAATACCAATAACCTTTCTGGAAAAACTGGACTTTTCAAACTCATTATTTTTTTCCGTATTTCAAATGAATTCCTACATTTGCATGTCACATGTATTTGGCATTCATATCTCAGAAATTCTCAATAAATTTCCCCAATTGACCACTGCAGAAAGACATGGAAGTGTTTCAACAAAAGAAAAATAAGATCTCCAAAAGGAGATAATCAGTACTCTTGGCTTAGAGAAATAAATCATCAGAAGTAGAGGGACTAACAGGATTTTATTGTGATTATTGTCAATAAAATTTTGTGAGATCTTTTGATTGCTACTAGCATTTGGTGGACAAGAACCAAGATTGATAGATGCCTTATGCTGCACAGGACAGCCCCAAACAACTAAGAATTGTCCTGTATCCCACATGGAAAATGAATATCCCGTTTTATAATTATTTGAGCCTAGTATTTAACTCTGTTTTACATATATACGCAATGCTAATGTATTTGAATCCCAATATAACATACTTGTGCTGTATGTCTATACCTGTAGCATTCAAACTGATTCTAGGAAGTGGATGCATTTGACCACATGCTCATATACTCTAGCACAGAAGTGTCCTAACAATTACATTACTAAAATACATTGTTATTTTGTTATAAATTTCTTTCCTTGCTTTCTGCATGTATTAAATTCAGGGTATTATATTCCTGTTTTTGAAATGATATGTGTTAATAGATTATATTAATTATGATTTTTCTTTCTAGGTAATAAATAGGACATCACAAAATATGTTTTGGTTTTTCATAAAAGGGAAAATTAAAGCTAATAATGTTATTGACTCTGGGCTATAGTTTTCTTACCTTTAAAATGAAGAATTTGAGCTAGATTAGCATTTCTCGAAATGTGCTCATTGGAAGACTGTTATTGGATGTCATGGGGAAAAAATGACAGAAGAGAAAAGCTTCCTTGTCTGTAAAATGGGGCTGTCTTTCTTTACTCCTCAGGGTTATGCTGAAGTGGAAATACCTAGCTCAGAGTGTGACACAGAGTAGGTTTACAGTAAATGGTGTCTGAATTTGAATCCAAATCAGCTTACCTTATCTCCACACAATATTTTATTATCATTGGACAGGGATTCTTAATCATAAGTCCATGAACTTCCTGAAATTGTAATAAAAGTTATATACTCCATGTCCTTGTGCCATTTCCGGAGGATGAATTCCTCATATTTATTTAGGTTCTTAGATCCCTATAATATTGGCATTACCTTAAGGCTCTTGTTCTTATTGGTTGTTTTAAAATTGTTTTAAAACATAACAGCAAACTACTATTTCCCAGTTTAAATGATTCAATCAGCAAACATTGATTATCTTTTTTTGAAGATGAATAAGCCTCTTATCTTCCTTTTAGAGAAACACTTCTCTGTCTTTCTGCAGTGGTCAATTGGGGAAATTTATTGAGATATGAGTGCAAAATACATGTGGCATGCAAATGTAGGAATTCATTTGAAATGAAAAAAAAAACTAATGGGTTTGAAAAATCCAGTTTTTCCAGAAAGAGTACTGGTATTTAGGCATATATGTTAAAAAAAAAAATTGAAATCTGGCCAGTGTGCTGGTTGTGTGCTTTATGCTAGAATGGAGCGGGGCATACGCTGAATGGATGAGGGCCACTGGTCTATTGTTGAAGATTTTCCCTCTACCCTTCTTTGTAAGAGCAACAGACCACAGGTCCTGAATTCATATGCTTGGCCCCATTGTCAGCCTTTTGATCAGTGTGTTCTGGTATTTCGTTGGAAAAATGTTTGTTGTATCTGTCTTTGGGGTCTCAATAGCTTAATCAATCCTTTCCCATTTGTAAGGCCTTAAAAATTTTCCAAGAATGAACAGCAGAGCTCTCTCTGTACAAATCATCTGACATCTCAAACCATGAACATCTCAAACCATGAACAACAGCACTCTCTCTGCTTGAATCAGTCTCAAGGAGAATGAACTACAGTACTGGAGGTGTTTCCAGGTCCAGTTTTCTCATTCTTGCTTTCCCCACTAAGCTTAATCTTTAGTAGTTATTAACAACTGTTGTGTCCATGTTTGAGAGAGCATGCAGAAAGCTGTGTGGAGGAAGTATGGGGAGGTGGAAAGGAAAAGAGACAAATTGGCAGAAATGATTTTAAAAGATGCCTGTTTTCCCAATTACTTAAACTCACCTAGTTTTGTTGACAAGAAAAGCTTGATTTTCTTGTTTTAAAAAAGCAAATTATGCCTCAGTGGAAAATAAATGCATTATCCTGAGTAAAAGTAAAATATATTGTCAAAATAATTGCCAGGAAATAGAAATCAGCAAACACTTTTCAGTTTCTTACAGGCAGGGAATCATCTTTTTATCAGAACAAACTAAATACCATAGGTACAACAGTCTCGGTTATACTTTCTCTTTATTGGTTAAAATTGCCACTTCAAGGGACATTTTTCTGAGTGTGGTGACCCCTTTTAAGCTTTTTTTTAAATTAAGAACTTCAAAATGCTAGTAGTTGTACTTTTAGTAACCATTAAAGAGATAAAATATTGTTCCAGTTATTTGTTGCTGCTTAACACACTACCCCACCAGAGTGTTTTAAAACAACATTGAATTGTTTGACTCACACATCAGCAAATTTGGGCAGAAATTGGCAGAGACACAGTGGAGCTGAGAAAACTGGAGGTTGAATCACTTAAAGGTCGAGCCATTCACATGTCTAGAGTTGATATGCTGACTTTCCAACCTCAGCAGGGGCTGTTATTCACAAAACCTAGGAGCACATTTCTATGTGGCCTCTTCTTCCTCAAGGCACGGTGTACATATTGCCTTTTAGGGTCTGGAATCAGAAGTTGCATAACTCACTTCTGCTCCAGATTCAGGCCCAGCCAGATTTAAGGTGAGGGAATAAAAACCACACCACTACATGGGAGGAGTTTCAACATATGCAATTAGAGATCTCATTGTGGCTACTTTTAGAAAATACAATCTTCAATAAATAGCAAACATTGTTATCACAAATTTGGTAATGCTTTTAAAAAAACGTGTGAGCATATCATCCCTGGCAACGATGCCTCAGCTGTGAGGGTTACTGTCCACCACTGGGCACCTCTGGTCTGGAACAAATGCAGGTGAAACACACTCCAACAGGATCAAAGCAATTGACCACAGCCTGAGATGCTGAGAATGCCATGCTTCCGCCAACTGAGGACTGGCCTTCCCAGCATCCATGGAATATATCATCTAGCCCATTCCGTGTTCTACTCATTCTGATTTTCTTCTTCCAATCCTTTAACTACATGAGGTTTGTCCCCCATTCATCCAACAATACATTTTTGTTCTTCTGTAATAACACACCTAGTCACCAAACAAACTGCTTCCCAAACCAACTCTGTCTCCACTAGTCTATAGAAAGCAATAATAACATAAACAGCTACCATTTTTGAGTACCTAAATGCCAGACACTGAGCTAAGTGCTATTAACTAATTTAAACTTCACTGAGATAATAAGACAGGTTAACATTACCTTATTTTTTTTAAAGCCCTGAGGTTTAAAATAAATACATCCCACATCTCAGCTAGTAAGTCATGGACTAGAATGCACAGAGAATGCACTGGCTTTCAATCATTATGGTGCTATGTTCCTATACAGGAAAAGTTCATCTATATAATGTGACATTTATGACTTTTCAAGGTCTGCATTGTATTTTTTTTTGTATGCTCTATGGTGGAGTTATATTTCATTCTTTTTCCATGTGAGTATCCCCTTATTGCAGCACCATTTGTTGAATTTTTGTTTGTTTGCTTTTGTTGGTTTCTTTGTTTGTTTGGGAAGTTCATGGGCTGGGAATCGAACTCAGGTACCCCACATGGCAGGTGAGAATTCTACCACTGAACTACCCTCACACGCCCTTGCACTGTATTTTTCCAGTTTCACCTAGCAATAGTTTTCTCCTGCCCCCATGCAGCCTAAATGTGAGTCATCCAGTGCTTCTCACTAAAACCCTTTCCTCCAAAGCCATGAAACATCTTCATTCTTTTGCGCATTTGCTTAAAGTGTCTTTCTGTTCTCTGACCGGCAGAATATGAATTCCATGTTTATACGCTATCTCCTCTAGAAAACATTTTCTGGCTTCCTTAGACAGTGAAATGTTCCCTCCTCTTAATTTCTAAGACAGTACAGAGTGCATGAGTAAAGCTCCTGTGATATTCACTGACTGTCTTTTCCGCAGGTACTAAGCAATTTGAGGCCTGTATTCTAGTTTGCTAGCTGCTGGAATGCAATATACCAGAAACAGAATGGCTTTTAAAAATGGGAATTTAGTAAGTTGCTTGTGAACAGTTCTAAGGCTGAAAAAATGTCCCAATTAAAACAAGTCTATAGAAATGTCCAATCAAAGGCATCCAGGGGAAGATACCTTGGTTCAAGAAGGCTGATGAAGTTCAGAGTTTCTCTCTCAAATGAGAAGACACATGGCGAACACTGTCAGGGTTTCTCTCTTGACTGGAAGGGCACATGGCGAACATGGCATCATCTGCTAGCTTCTTCTCCTGGTTTCCTGTTTCGTGAAGCTCCCCGGGAGGCATTTTCCTTCTTCATCTCCAAAGGTTGCTGGCTGGTGGACTCTGCTGCTCATGGCTGTGTCATTCTGCTCTGCTCTCTCTGAATCTTCTTCATTCTCCAAAATGTTTCCTCTTTTATAAGACTCCAGAAACTTATCAAGACCCACCCAAATGAGTGGAGACATGTCATCACCTAATCCAGCTTAACAACCACTCTTGATTAAATCACATCTCCAGGGAGATGATCTGATTACAGTTTCAAACATACAGTATTGAATAAGGATTATTCTGCCTTTATGAAATGGAATTTAGATTAAAACATGGCTTTTCTAGGGGACATACACCCTTTCAAACCAGCACAGCCTGGAAGGTGCTTTTGTCTGCAAATCCTCAAAGACTAATGCAATATTTGGTATCAAGTTATGTATTAACGGTTTGTTTGGATTTCATATGTTCCTGCCATGAAGGGTTAATGTATACGACACAAGCCCTTTTGTAGTAGATAACCATAAGTCTGGACAAATTTCATAAAGTAACTGTTTTCTTATGGTGGACCAAAGGCAGTGCAGGAACTCTCAGTAATATTGGAGAGAAGGGAGGCAAACATGAGAAGCTCCATGATCACCCTGGCTTTCTGTCTGAAGTCACTTTCCAGACTGTAGGGCAGGGATGGGAGGCAAAACAGAACACAGGTACCTCACTGAGCTAAAAAGATAGAGCTCAGAATTCAGGACAACTAGGGCAGCTGAAATTTGTGGAGCAGTCTGACAGGGAGAAGGTCGCTGTGCGGAGAAGGCGCTCCAGAAACCTGCACAGGGACCCTCTTTAGTGTTAGGCTGAATACTAACCAGTAGATATGCAGAGAAAAAAAAAACATAAAACCAAGTAAAAATAATATACCAGAGAAAAACAACTACTGGGAAGCTGTGAAATAAACAAACACCAGAGTGTTTCACAGGGCTGGGAGATGTTTGCATTCAGACTAGGCAGAGTGGAGAGATTTTGCTAAGCATTCAGAAATTCAATAAAAACTACAGAAAGGCAACACCTCAAGAATGGAAGTTGTCAGCTCTAGGGTAATGGTCATTAAAAACTGGCCTTTTAAAACTTTCTAAGCAAACCGTGAAAGGATTATGTTGAGACATGAACAAATTAAGTGCCTGCTGGACCAAAACACTAAATGGTATTATGACAGAAAATGTAATCCTTTAGAAATCAATCATACAATGAAAAACTACCAGATATGTCAATCAGCATACACATAAAATCCATAACCAGCAGAAAATAGAAACAAATCAAGAAATGAGAAAGAGGATGAAGTCAGCACACAAGAACTTTAAAACAACTATTATAATTATATTCAAGAATTTAAAGGGAAAAAATCCATACTGAGTGCATAAATAGAGACTCTTGCCAAAGAAAGAGAAACTTAAGACAGAGTAAAATAGAAATTCCATGATCAAAAAACATTGTCTGAAATGAACAAATTATAAGTAAATTTGGTAGACGATCATAAGAAAGATTAGTGAACTTGAAGACAGGACAATAGAAATTACATAAATTAAAGTGCAGAGAGACAAAAATCTGAAAAAAATGAAGAGAGCCTCGTGACCTGTGGGACAACCTCTGCAATTGGAGTGTCATAGGGAGAAAAAAGACTGATTGGGGCAGAGAAAAATATTTACAAAATAACATATGAAATTTTTTTAGTGGCATGAGAAATATGCACAGATACAAGAAGCTCAGTGAACTCCAAGCAGAACGAATATAAAGAACACACCACAATGTATGATAATTAAATTTCTGTAAACCAATGATAACAAAAACTTAAAAGCAGTGGGTCAGGGGAGGGAGGGAGGATGGAAGACATATTACACACAAGGAAGACATCTTATAAACAAGGGAGAAACTATAAGATACAGAAACAATTTACATCGGGAAAAAAATATATGACCTCATTGATGTGCAAGGGATAAAAAAACCCTGCCAACCGAGAAATACATATGCAAAGAAAATGTTTTAAAAATGAAGAAAAAATAAAAACATTTTCAGACAAATGAAAGAGGAGAAAATCTGTCAACAGCAGATTTGAACTACAAGAACTGTTAAAGTTTTTTTAGGCCAAAGGAAATAATAAATGGGAACTGAGGTTGACCCAAAAGAATTGGGAGTACAGGAAATGATAAATATATGGATAAATTTTGAAGAATTTCTCTCAACTTTTAAAGACTTTGAAATCAGATAATTTAAAACAGAAGAAACAAATGCTTTACGGGGTTTACAGTATGTGCATAAGTAAAATGTGTATAACAATAGCAAAGGATAGGACTGAAATGCAAGTATATTGTTACAAGGTTTTTCTTTGCATGTAAATTAGTATACGTTATTTAAGGATATGCAGTGATCAGTTAACAAAACATATGTTAAACCATAAAGTAATCTCTAAAAGATAAAACAGAGGGATGGCTAATAAGTCAATAGAGGAGATAAAGTGAAATAACAAAAAAAATTTAGTTGATACAAAAAATGGCAGAAATGTAGGGATGGGACAAAACATAGACCCAACAAATGGAAAATGAATAACAAGTTGGTATGGTTAAGCCAACATAATAATTACACTGAATATGAATAGACTGAGAAAATCCAATTAAAAACAGAGATTATCAGATTTGATTAAAAACCAAGACCCACCATATGTTATTTACAGGAGGTACATATTAAATATAAAAACATAGTCTAAAGGTAAAAGTTACAAAAAGAAAAATAAGCAAATACTAATCTTAAGAAAGCTGGAGAGACTCTGTTAATTGCAGAACTAGGAGTTCTGTAGAGAAAAAGAGGGACATTTCGTATCATATCAATATTTGTCAAATTACTAAGAAAACATAATAATCTTAAATGTCTAGCACCTAAAAATAGAGCTACAAAATACATGAAACTAAAAATGAAAGAAATGAGAGGAGAAAAAATCCATAATTAAATTGGAGATTTCAGAACTTCTCTTTCAGAAACTCATAGAACAACAACCAATTATCTTACAGGATATTGACATAAACAAAATTGTCAATCAACTCGCCTAAGTGATATTTTTAGAAGATTTTACCTAACAACTGCAGAACATACAGTTTTTTCAAGTGTGCATGGGAACATTTACCAACAAAGGACATATGGTGGGTCAAAATCAAGTACCTATAAATTAAAAAAAATCAGTATGTATTTTTGACAACCATGGGACTGGAAATCCAAACAGAAGCATATATGGAAAATCCCTAGCTATTTAGAGATTAAACAGCACATTTAAAAATATACAGTGTGTCAAGTAAATAATTACAAAGGAAATCAACAAGTATTTTGAACTAAATGGTAATGAAAACAACACATCACAATCTGTAGGATGCAGTTAAAATAGTGTTTAAAGGTAAATTTATAGCTGTGAGTGTGAAAAGGTGTAAAATCAGTGATCTATACTTCCCTCTTAAGAGTTAGAAGAAAAACAAATTAAGCCCAAAATAAACAGAAGGAAAGAAATAGAAAAGTTAAGCGCAGAAATCATTGAAATATAAAAAGGACAAGCAATATAGGAACTCACAAAAACAACTAAATCTATGAAAAGTTTAACAAAATTAATATATTGTGAGCAAGACTAATTGATTTTTAAAAAGAAAAGTAGAACACCAGTTACCAATATCAGTAATGAAAGATGGGACAACCACTGTACAGACACTTAAAGAAAAAAATTTCTTAATGCCTTTATGTCAGTAAATTTAGTAACAGACAAAAACTGACAAATTCCCTGAGACATAAAGTATCAAAATTGATTGAAGAAAAAATAGAAATTCTAAATTGTCAAAATAGTCTGACATCTATGCATAAAATTTCATTCATTATTGAAAACATTTTCACAGAGAAAGCTTCAAGACTAAATAGCTTCACTGGACAATTTCAACAAATACTTATGAAGGAAATAAGATTAGTTTTTATAACAAATAATCCAGAAAACAAAGCAGAATTCCCAACACTTATTATGATAATCCTCTTACCAAAATCAGACATGTTACAAGAAAAGTACAAACCAATATCCCTCATAAATGGAGTTCAGATGTCCTCAAAATATCAGCAAATAAAATGTAGCAAATCTTAAAACGATAATACATCATTAACAAGTGAGGTTTATGCTAGGAGTGCCATGATCTCACATTAGAAAATTAATCAGTGCACCACTACCCATGGGGAGAGTTTCTGCCATTTTTTGACTATTGTAAAGGTCCTGAGATAAGTGTAGTTGCTGCTCTGATCACAATCTATGCTGTAGAACCCCAGGTGCCAACACCTGGACCTGAACCAATGATGCTGGGTTCACCAACCTTTCCAAAGCTAGGAGTTACTGTCCACTTCTTACCAAGATTTGTAATGTGGGATTTGCTAGTTCATGCGACTCCACCCTTCAGCAGTGAGTGGTTCTTCAGTAAGAGTAATGGAAATGAGATCACTTTTTTATGCTAGCGGGTCACCACCACAACCAGTTGTATCAGCTCAAGGAGATAAAAGTGGAGCTCCACCAGCTGGAAGTATATATGATGACATTACCAGTCCAGGGCTTGGATTAACCCTTGCAACTTCAAGAAGATAGCCAAGTATTTCAGCAATGCAAAGTTCTCTCGTTGGAGTTGCAACTACTCCTGGGATAGGACTACGTTGGTTTGGCTCAGCACATATTGGCCATCTGTGAAAGGCTACAGAATCTCCAGCCCAGCTGGATCATTTTAATACTTGTGGAGATTCCCTGACTTCAGAAAGATCATTTCAGTGATACTTGGGTGACTATTTTGGGATTTCCTTGAGCATCTTCATCCAATGTATTGTTATAATTTTCACAGTATGGGAGTATCTTAAAATATGTGATGTCTAATATGGGAAATTGGATGCATATTTATTATCCATCTAAACTGCTGGCCCAGAAGGCCTTAAGCAAAGACAGGAAGATTTTTGGAGTCCGTCATGGTTGGTGTAAAACCATGTGTGGTTTGAAGCTGTTATGTAGCACAGAAAAACACTTTCCTAAATTTAATTTATTTAACCCATTAGAAGTAGGACTTTTTGAAGAAGTTCCTTTGGTTAAGAAGGTGTGGCTCACCTCAATCAGGATGGGTCCTTAATCATATTACTGCAGTCCTTATAAAAGGATAAAATTCAGATATAGAGAGAAAGCCACCAAGGAAGCAGCCTGAAACTGAAAGCCGTGGAACCTGGAAGAGAAGGAAGGATGAGGAGATGCTGCCCTATGCCTTGTGACAAATTAAGGCATAAGGATCACTGGCAGCCAGCCCCCAAATGACACAGTCTTGGAAAGAAAGTATCACCTTAATGACACCTTGATTTTGACTTTCTTTTAGCTTCAAAACCATAAGCTAATAAATTCACATTGTTTAAGCCAAACCACTGCATTGGTATTTGCTTGTGAGTCTAGGAAACTAAAACACCATGTATAGATAAAAGTGTTATGGATAACAATGGCATCTGTGCTTTATCTTCTCCATCTCTAGCCTTAACACCACCACTCAAAACATTAGGTACCCCATCCTAGCCTGAAAGTTATCCTAAGATTTTTACCATGAGACCTCTTGCATATAAAGATTCTGCTAGCGACTGTCAGCTTATTTCTGGTAGACAAATGCAAAAAAGATGCATCAAAAGCAATGAAGTACATGTTCAGTTGGTAGTATAAGAAAAATGGGGGATTCAACTATAAAAAAGGTTGCTACATTAAAACAGAGTTAGCGAGTACTGCCAGTTTCCTTCTGTTAGTTATATATATATAATCACTCTGGCAGTATTGAGATACTATCTTATACTTCTTATAGGAACCTATTCTTTAAGGATACAGCATATTTTTAGTCCACACCTAAAATGACATACTTTTTTAAGAGAGAAAATCTCTGTAAATGGGATTTTGTGTTTTCTTCTATAGTGCATGCTTAAACACACAAAAAAACAGTATTGATTACTATAAACTATATTATTGAGTTTGTGTTGAGATTTTTGGTCTCATGAGAATATGGGTAAATTTCATGAATGGGAACTAACCAATTACTTCTACCAAGATGTAAAGATCATAATTAGCAGTTTGAATTTTGGTATTTTAAATTATAGAGTATTTAATATTTTGATTGTTCTTGTTTTTCTATATGCCCTGTTTTGAAATATCATCTTTCAGAAACAGACTATTTGAAAACTACTACCCTACTCCTGAAGTACTTAGGTTACTTGATAATAAAATGTGTTAATTGTATATTGAAAAAAAAGAATATCAATCAAGGAAATTCATATTTAATCAATGTAATTCACCAGAAGTCACAAACAAAACACAAATTTTCACTTTCACTACTACTATTCAAATTGAATTGGATTGCCTAGACAGGGCAATAGGACAGGAAAAGGAGGAGGAGAAGGAGAAGGAGAGGATAAAGAAGAAAAGGAAGGTGAGAGGGAGAAAGCAAAGGGTGTAAGGAGGGAAAGGAAGGAGGGAGGACAGAAGGAGAGAAAGATGAAAGGAAGTGTTAAAAGAAAAACTTTTCAACAACATAAAAATTAGAATCTGATAAATGTATTGAATAATTCATGAATTGGATAGCATCCCATACAGAAAGTAGTGGCAAGTTCCAAAAAGTAGTAGAAAGGGTATACAGATAAGCGTATAATGACACAACCAACAAACAAGCTAGCAGTATTAATGACTTCTTTGGCTGTATCAAGAAATTATCCTTATTTGGTTCATACCAAACTAATGGAAGCAGGACACACAAACTAAATTAGAGCTGGTGGACTATTATTCATTGGTCTCAGGTTTAATGTTCTGGGAGAGACAATATCTACAGAAAACACCAACTAAGTTACATTTTGGTTTGCCTATGCAGGGTCTGGCATGAGCAACTCCATCCTGGGCCTATAGAATTATTTGACAGAAGGAAGGGAGGACATACAGATGGAAAAAAGAAGAATAAAATTATCTTTATTGGGAAGCGACATGATTGCAAATGTTGAAAATCCTAAGGAACACCCCCAAAGCTAATAGAGTTAATGAAAGAATTTAACCAGGTTGAAGTATACAAGGTCAATACAAAAAAAAATTTATTTCCATATTTTACCAGTGAACAATTAAAAATGAAAATTTTAAAAAGTCCTTTTAAAAATAACAGCCTCAAAACACAAAGTAAGGAGTGCAAGTGTAGTTCAGTGGTAAGATTCTCACGTGCCATGAGGGAGATCCTGGTCCATACACTTCCCAAAATACAAACAAACAAAAAATTCAACAAAAGGTGCTGCAATAATGGGATACTCATATGGAAAAATAATGAAATGTGACCCCACTATACAACATACACAACAAACAAGCAAGCAAACAAACAAAAGCACATAGTACCCAGGGATACATTTAATAAATATGGACAGACATCAGCACTGAAAGCTACAAAAAATTGCTGGGAAAAAAATTTTAAAGATATAAAAGAATGGAAATATACACTATATTCATTAATTGGAAATTTCAACATTGTCAAAATATCAATTCTCCTGAGTTAATCTATAGAATTAATTTAATCTCAATCAAAATCCCAGAGGGGGTGGTGCCATGGTGGCTCAGTGACAGAATTCTTGCCTGCCATGCCAGCGACCTGGGTTCCATTCCCAGTGCCTGCCCATGCAAAAAAAAAAAAAAAAATCCCAGAGGGCTTTTTGGTATAAATTGATAAACTGACTTTAAAATTTATATGGAATGCAAAAAACTTAGAAGTGCCAAAACAGTATTATAAAAAAAGCTCTCAACATTGGAAGACATATACTACCTGCTTTCAAGGCTTAGTAAAACCTTGAAAAAAAATAATAATTATAAATCTATAACAATTAAGGCAGTGTGATATTGTTACCAAACAAAGGTGGTGGATTCTTTTGCCCAATGTACTTAAATGACTAATTCTTGCATCACCAGAATTTCAGAAACAAAAAGTTATTACTAAGCATGTAGCAGGAGATCAGATGGCCTATTGGCCCAAAAAATCTGTCTCTCCAAACTGTGGTAATTCTCATGGCTTTATAGCATCAAAAGGTGATCAGGTTTTAGGATAATGAGCACAGTGGCCCCAGATGCTGTAATTAGAGGTGACTTAATTATTGGGCATGTGCAGATTGATTACATGCCTAGTCACAGAATGTTTATAAGAAAATGGCAGCTTTAATATGATGATGGATGTGATTTTTAGTATTATAGTACTAAAAATAAAGTATAGGAGACTTATAAATAAAAGTCAGAGCTATTGAGCATGTCAGGTGGGCCCATTTCTTGTTAGATCCAGTCTCTGTTATCAAGATAACTTTGGACTTGAGGTAGGTTAGTTCTGGATTGACCCAGAATCCTTGATTAATAAACATTAGGGGCTTCTTTAGTGGTGACAAGACTCTAAAGTTGAAAAACTGGATAAATGGGTACAAGTGAAGGTTAGTCACAAGGGTTTTACTCTCACAAGGGCACAAGATAAAGGCAGCACAATCCTTCTCAGAGATCAAGGATTGTAATTCAAATATTTCAGGTATTTCCCTCGGTCTATTCTAATATGCCAGAAAGCAAAAAGAAACATATATACAATAGTTCAGTAATCAAAATCAGCCCTTAAATTCTTATTTTGCAGTTACAGTATTAAAGTAAAAACAGATAGATTAATGGGAAAGAATAGAGAGGGAAGAAGTAGACCTGCAAAAGAATCAATTTTCAACCAAAGTGCCAAAGAAATCTAATGAAGAAAGGCAGTCTTTTTCAACATGAGGTTGAAAATCCATACCGCACAGCATACTAAAATCAATCTCCACTAGCTCATAAACATAAATATAACAGCTAAACTATAAACTTCTAGAAGAAAATTTGATATATTTGTGACCACAGTTTAAGCCAAGATTTCTTAGAAAAAGACATTAACCAAAATGAATAGCCAAGCTCTAAACTGAAAAAAAAAAATTGAAATATATATCTTTCTTGCATTGTATCTAGTTATATATAAACAATTCTTACATATTGGTAATAAAAGCTTGTAATAAGAAAAAAAATTAAAATGGGCAAAAAGCTTGCAAAAGGAATTCACAAAAGAAAAGTACTTCCATTTGCCAATTAGCACATGAAAAATTGTTCAATTTTATTAGATAACTGTGAAATGCAAATTAAAACCAAAATGAGATACTGAAGCAGGCTAGAGCAGGAGAGGGTGATAGGAAAAAAATGTGAAAAAGCCCTTGAACAAGGATGGTTAATCAAGATCAGCAGGTCCTGTGTCTGGCACAGACATCCTGGTGTCCCACTTAGGGGAAACACCTGACCCATCTAAATCCAAATGACCCCCATCTGAATGAGTCATCTATGGAGAAGGGTGGAACCAACAGACCCACCCAAATGCCCCATCTACAAGTAGGCACCACCCTGGGGGAGAAGAGAAGACAGCAGAAAGAACCCTGTACGAGGAATGGGGAGGGAGAATAAGTAAAGCTAATTTACAAAAACAAATGCCCCATGGGTGGGCCATGGTGGCTTAGCAGGCAGAGTTCTTGCCTGCTATGCCAGAGATCCAGGTTCAATTCCCAGTGCCTGCCTATGCGAAAAAAAAAAGTGTCCCACGTTGCCTTTGCCTCTTGCCCTCCATCTTTCTTTACTTGTGAGAGTGCTCATATGTGCTTTTCTCTCAATAAATTTCTTAACCACTTCCCCTGTCTGTGCTGTGCGTCTGAATTCTTTCTTATGGTGTAGCCAAGTATCTGAAAACCAAAATCTGGTAACTATACCAATTTAATAGCCAAAACAAAAAAGACAATATCAAATATTGGTGATGATATAGAGTAAATAGAATTTTCATAAACTGTTGGTGGAAAGAAAATTGGAACCACTTGAAAGTCACTCTAACGGGATTTTTTTTTCATGAAATGAAAATATTCTTACCTCCTCCTTGATCTACTATTTTCATATCTAAGTATTTATCAAAGAAAAATGAAAACCCATTTATATAGTAGGGCTTATACAAGAATGTTTATTACAATTTAATTCTATTAGCTCCTAACTGGAAACATTGTGAATGTCCATAAACAGGGGAATAGATAAATTGTGATTTCATGAAATTAGGCAATTAAAAAAAAGAATATGCAGCTGATACATACAATATTGTGTGTCATCAATACACAAACATTTTCTTGAAAAAAAGGAGTTATACATAATAGAATATGTTGTACGATTACATTTATATTAATTTCTAGAACAGGCAAAACTAATCTACAGTGAAATGAATCTGACTGTAGGTGGCTGGGGGAAAGGCAGGCAGGGATTGCCTGGGAAAGAGCCCGAGGCTTCTTTGGAAGATGATAGTAATGCTCTGATTCTGGATAGGGGTGTGGGTGACTTGGCATCCTCAATTGAGAAAATGTATCTGTATAATTAAAATCTGTACATTTCATAGTATGTAAATTATATCATAAGGTAATAATTTAAAAAAAGTGTGTCTTTCCTCTGAGGCTGCCCTTCATGTCTTATCATCAGTCAACTCTTTTTAAAGTAGGGCTTGGACTCTAAGCTCACTAGCAACTTACGATACTATTTGCCCTCTCTAGATCTTCCTGTCCTGACAGTATGCCCCTCTCTACAATTCCCATCACCCCAGGGGAATTAACAAGGTGGCCATTCAAGGGATGGTGGTGAGTTCAAAAGCTTGGGGAATTTTTATGAAAGGGAGTGTTATTCGTGGAGATTGGGTCTCCTAAGGATCCAGAAAACTATGGCCCAAGTGTCCCTTTTAGCTGGGAATTTCCATTAAGCTGGTCCCCTTCTCACTCACCCTCCTAAACAGTAGATTGAGGGTTTGACAGCAAGAATAAGTGCCTCTACTCAGGGGCATTATTGCTCCACTCTGCTTTCTCTAGGGAAGTAACCATTGGGTATGTATCCTCTATTCCAGGGTACATACCCTCTATCCCACCAGCCCAAAATGCATTCTGAAAAGAAAGGTTTGGGAGAATTTCTAATTAAGGAATTGTAGTAAGAGCTTTTTATCTTTAGATCTAAGATTCTATTTTTGTAGACTGGGAATTACTGTACTTGATACTGTGTTGGGGGAGACAAAAGGGATTCAAAATGTTTGCAATTTCTTTCGTAAACTTTGTGATCTGTGTTTGATGTGTCCTTAGGGGGATGAACACAGAGAGGAATTGACTTTCACTTTCTTTACCAGTCTTCACCAGCTATCCTTCCTGTTATATAAGAAAGAGTTTGACTGGCCTTTATCCTCCTATTCCTGGGAGATACCATCTACATTCCTGGAGTTTCCTGGGTGATAAGATTGTCTTTGTTATTTATGGCAGCCCATGTGACCACACCTGATGGTTTATGCTAATGAGATGACTGAGGGTCAGGGCTAGCCACACCAGAAAGACCAAGAGTGTGAGTCTAAGGCTGGGACTTTGAGGTCAGGTCACCCTGACCCTGAAGTAATATCAGCAGAGGAGGTCTGGAAATTGTGTTCAACCACATAGCTAACCCTAATTAAAACTCTAGACACTGAAGCTCATGTGAGTTTCTCTGATTGGTAATAAATATGAATGTACTAGGAAGGTGATGTGCCCTGATTCCCTGGGGAGATGACACCAGAAACTTAGCATTTGAGTCCCTATGACCTTGAGTTTCTTTTATTTTGGCTCCTCGTTTATATCCTTTTTTTAAAAATAAAACTGTAATCATAGGTATGGCACTTTCCTGAGTTCTTTGAGTCATACTGGTGAGTAATAAAACCTCAGGAGGTAGTGGGGACCCCAAATTTATAGCCAGTTGGTCAGCAGCGCAGGACACAGAGGAACCCCTGAGCTTGCAACCAGTATCTGAAGTGAAGGCAGTATTATGGATGATTGCTCTTAACCTGTGAATTCTGGTTTAACTAGTGGATAGTGTCAGAATTGCATCGTACCTTAAAACTATCATTTTATAATATTTTTCAGTTGACAAAGTATGTCCTCTCCCATGTTTTCATGTGAGCTTTACAACATTACACTATGTGATAAACAGAATTGGATTTATGATTCTGGGGAATGTTTCAGTAGTCATAATAATTCCTTAAATCCTAACTCCTTGGTTATATAAAAATTGTGCTGGTTTGAAATTGTTATGTGCCCTAGGCAATTGTTATGTTCCTTTCTACATCTGTAGAAAGTAGGCTTTGGAAAAAGATTGTGGGAAGATATGTATATTGGTTTGCTAAAGCTGACACATGACCCTGACCATCACACAGGGGAACAACTAACAAACCCAAGCCCAGGACAAGACACAGGAGGACCCTGCACTCTGCATTGGCTTGGACAGATCTTTATGACAGACAGCTGCAGCTCAAGAAAATCTGTCTTATCATAAGATGGTTACTAAATTATGAAACAGACATCACAGGGAATAAATTCCAGAGTTGGTATCTTAAAATGTTAAAACATACAGAGTACAACAAAAAAGCACAAGATAAACAAAGAAACAGGACGTGGTACATTACCTGAAGGAAAAGAATAAAAATCCAGAGACTACCAACAAAGACCACAAGGTGAACATACCAATTAATTAATTAATTAAAGAAGATATGAAAAGGCTCAAGAAGGTGAAGGAAAATTTAGAGAAAAAACTAAAGGTTATCAGAAAAACACTGAGTGAGCAATATGAGATCTTAGTAAAGAGATAGAAATTTTTTAAAAAACCAAATAGAAGTACTGGAACTGAAGAACAAAATAACTGAAATGAAAAGTTCTTGGGAGAGTTTTAACAGCAGATTGGAGCTGGCATAAAAAAGAATCAATGAACTTGAACACAAGAAAATTGAAGTGAGTCAGGCTGAGAAGCAGAAGAAATAAAAAAAATTATAGAAAGGGAAAATAACCTAAGACACATCATGTGTACCAATATACACATTATGGGCACCCCAGAAAAAGAAGAAAGAGGAAAAAGAGCAGAAGGAATAGTGAAAGAAATACTGATAGAGAACTTCCCAAACTTAGCAAAAGATGTGAATATACACATCTGAGAAGCCCAGAAAATAGCAAACAGGATTAACAGAAGAAAAATACACCCCATTAGATTAATCACATTATCGCATGCAAAGGACAAGGAGAGATTTCTGAAAGCTACAAGCGAAAAGCAATGTGTTATGTACAAGGGAGTCCCAATTACATTGAGTGCCAATTTCTCATCAGAAACCATGGAGGCAAGAAGGAAGTGGATTGAAATACTTAAAATGCTGAAAGAAAATAACTGCCAACCAAGAATTTTGTATTTGGTGAACTTTTATTTCAAATAGAAGGAGTGATTGAGATATTCACAGATAAACAAAAGCTGAGGGAGTACATCACCACTAGACCTACTATACAATACTAAAGGGAGTTCTTCAGACTGAAAGGAAAGGACATTAGAAAGTGTTTCAAAGTGGCATAAAGAAATAAAGACCTACAGTACAGGTAATTGTGCCAGTTTGAAACTGTTGTATACCCTAGAAATGTCATGTTCTTTAATTCTCATTCAATATTGCTGGGTGAGATCTTTTTAATTGTTTCAATGGAGATGTGACCCACCCAATTGTGGGTGGTAACTTTTGATTAGTTGGTTTCCATGGAGATGTATCTCCACCCATTTGAGGTGGGGTTGCTTACTGGAGTCCTTGAAGAGAGAACCCTTTTGGATGAAGCCTTAGTGCCTACAGAACCCACACAGCCAAAGACCTGTGGAGATGAAAGAAAACATCCCCAGGGAAGACAATGAAGAAGTCTGGAGAGAAAGCTAGTAGTGTAGCCATGTGCCTTCCAAGCTGACAGAGGTGTCCAAAAGCCAGAGACCCCAGCAAACAAACACCAGCCACTTGCCTTCCCAGCTGATGGAGGTGTTCCAGACAACATCAGCCTTTCTTGAGTGAAGGCGACCTCTTTTGGGTGGCTTAACTTGGACATTTTCACATGCTTAGAACTGCAAACTTACAACTTAAAGCATTTCCTTTTTAAAAGCCATTCCATTTCTGGTATATTGCATTCCAGCAGCTTTAGCAAACTAAAACAGTAATCTTATGAATAATTATAAATTCCAGGATAATTGTACTTTTGTTATGTACCTCTACTTCTTACTTCCTACAGATGCTAAAGCGCAAATGCATAAAAAGTAATGATAAATCTAATGGTTTGGGCATACAATGTGCAAAGAAATAAGTGGTCACAAGCACATAATAAGGTGGGGCCAGTAGGATATAGGAAAAGCATATGTGTGTTCTATTGAAGTCAAGTTGGTATCATATCAAATATGGTAGCTATATATTAACAATGCTAAATTTTAATATGATGTAACCACAAGGAAAATATATGAAAAATTATATGCATATAGATAAGTCACTCAATATGGTACAATACAAAAAAATCAAATAAATATAAAAAGACTTTAATGGAATAATTAGGAGATAAAACACTATGATTTATAGAGGCTAAATGGCAAAACAGCAGAAGAAAGCCCCACATTATCAGCAGTGACTTCAAATGTAAATGGATGAAAATCTCCAGTCAAAAGGCAGAGATAGGCAGAATGGATTAAAAATGCATGACCCAATTACATGCTGTCTACAAGGGACTCATCTAAATTAAAAGACACAAATAGGTTAAAAGTGAAAATATGAAAAATATATACCATGCAAGTAGTAACCAAAGTGAGTTGGGGTAGCTATACTAAAATAATAAAATTAGACTTTAGCCACAAACAGTTATGAGATATGTGCTGGTTAGAAAGGAGTATGTACCCTAGAAAAGCCATGTTTTAATCCTGATATGTCTTATGGAGGTAGCCATTTCTTTTAATCCCTATTCAGCGCTGTAGGCTGGAAACTTGATTAGATTATCTCCACAGATGTGTGGCACACCCAATTGTAGGTATTAACCTTTGATTAGAGGGAGCTGTGACTCCACCCATTCCAGGCATGTCTTGATTAGTTTACTGGAATCCTTTAAAAGAGGAAACATTTTGGAGAGAGCAGCAGAGTCATAAGAACTACCAGAACCCTTGGAGAGAGCAGCAGAGCCACAAGAACTGCTAGAGCACACGCAGCTAAAGACCTTTGGAGATGAAGAAGGGAAATGCCCTGGGGGGAGCTTTCTTCTGGAGAGAAAGCTAGCAGATGTTGCCATGTTTGCTATGTGCCTTTCCAGTTGAGAGAGAATCCCTGAACTTCATCAGCCTTTGTTGAGTGAAGGTAACCTCTTATTGGTGACTTAATTTGGACATTTTTATAGACTTGCTTTAATTTAGACATTATAACAGCCTCAGAATTGTAAACTTGCAACTTAGTAAATTTTCCCTTTTAAAGGCCATTCTGTTTCTGGCATATCACATTCTGGCAGCTAGCAAACTTGGACAAGGTACAAAGGTGGAAAGTATATACTGATAAAGGGGTCAATTCAACAAAAAGATGTGACAATTATAAATATAAATCCACTTAACAACAAGGCCCCAAAATATATTGAGATAATACTGACATATTTGAAGGAAGATATTGATAGTTCTACATTAATAGTAGGATATTTTAAAATGTCACTTTCACTAATGGATAGAAAATCTAATCGGAAGATGCTCATCCTCATTAGCTGCTCCATTTCCATATCCTTTGCTGAATTCTCCTCCTCATTCTATCCTTAAAAAATTGAGGTGCCACAGCACTGAACCTGACTCTTGCCTCATCTCCCTCTTTCTTTTCTTAATGATCTCATCTTTGATGACCATCTCCAGTCCTAGCCACTCAACTGAATTCCAGATTCACAAATCACTCAGTCAACTATTTGACACCTCCAATTGTATTGACACCTCCAAAAGTCAGATCAAACTTAACATGCCCAAAATAGAATTCTTAAATACCCCCTGCCCCCATTTTCTCCATCTCCACACATTTGCTTAGACAGAAAACCTGCTAGTTTTCCTTGACTGCCTACAACATACATCTCTATCTCTATCCCACTATGCTCAAAATAGTTGGAATCTCAAGCAGGCCACAGTGGCTCAACAGGCAGAGTTCTCACCTGCCATACTGGTGACCCAGGTTCAATTCCAGATGCCTACCCATGCAAAAAAAAAATAGTTGGAATTTCTTGTTTATTGTCTAAACTAGACTCTCTGCTTTCTCTAAATCCATTTCCCACATGACATTCAGAATTTAAAATATCCTAAACTAGACTCTCTGCTCTCTCTAAATCCATTTCCCACATAGCATTCAGAATTTAAAGACATAGACCAGATCACAACATACCCCTATTTCAAATCTCTAGTGGCTTCCCATTGCCATCAGAATAAAACCCATATTCTTTATCATTGCGCTGCATGATCTCATTCCTGCCTACCTTTTCAACTCACTCAAACCATTTGTCAGTATCTCCCATCAGCTCCTAAATAAAGCCAAGCCCACTCCAAATCAGAGCCTTTCTACATCTACTTGTCAGAAGGTTTTCTGCCAGGTCTTTGAGTGCTGGTTCCTCTTCGTCTCCTCTATTCCTCAGTGGACCTTCTATAACTACCCAATCAAAAGTACACCTTCACAGATTGGAATACTGTGGGTCAATGAGATGGAGAGGTAAGGGGTATGGCATGTAAGCATTTTTTTTCCTCAGTTTTTGGAGTGATGCAAATGCTGTAAAAATGATCATGGAGAAGAATGCACAACTATGTGATGATATTGTGGGCCACTGATTACATAATATGGTTGGACTGTATGTGTGTGGGTATTTCTCAATAAAGAAATATTTTTTAAAAGGTAAAAAAAAATATTTTTTAAAGGTAAAAAAAAGAAGATCAATTAGGAAATATAAGACTGGAACAATAGGATAAATAACCAGATCTAACAGAAGTATATAGAACACTTCACCCTACAATATCAGAATATACATTTTTCTCAAAGGCACATGAAACATTTTCCATGATAGACTATATATTTGGCCACAAAACAAATCATGATAAATTCAAAAATACTGAAGTCATACAAAGTATCTTCTTTTGCCACAAAACAATGAAGCTAGAAATCAATAACAGAAGGAGAAATGAAAAATTCAGAAATATGTAGGAATTAAAGAACATATTACTAAACAATTTTTTAGTTTGCTAATGCTGCCAGAATGCAACATACTAAAAATGCATGGCCTTTATTTTTAAACATATCTATTGTTAAATATAACATTTACATGCAAAGAAAAAAATGATTTCAAAGTACTCTTCAACAAGTAGTTACAGAACAGATTTTAGAGTTTGTTATGTTACCATTCCACTATTTCAGATTTTCCCTTCTCACTGCTCCAAAACACTGGAGGCTATAAGAAATATATATTTTTCTTTTCCTGTGAAAAGTAACATCTATACAAAAAAGCAATAAATTTCAAAGCACTTCACAACAATTAGTTGTAGAACAGATTTCAGAGTTGATATGGTTGTAATTCCACGATTTTAGGTTTTCACTTCTAGCTGCTCTAAAGTACTGGAGACTAAAAGGAATATCAATGTAGTGGCTCAGCAATCATACTCATTTGCTAAACCCTACCTTTTCTGTATAACTCCACCATCATCTTTGATCTTTCTTCCACTCTTTAGAGATAATTGAGCTATGTCCATTCTAACTTTTTCACATTGGGAGGGGCTGTTAATAATATAGGATATGGGGATGGAATTGGCTGATGTTCTGGAGAGGCTGGCCCCTCTGCATTTCAGCCTTATCTGCTCCACAGAGCCATCTGGAGGTTGTAGGTTTCTGGAAAGTTACCCTAGTGCATGGAACCTTTGCAGAACCTTATATAATGCCCTAACTATTCTTTAGATTTGTCCGGAATGGTTTTGGTTAGGGTTTGGCAAGTTATGGCAGGTAGCAAGGTCTAACTGAAGCTTGCATAAGAGTGACCTTCAGAGTAGCCTCTAGACTCTATTTGAACTCTCTCAGCCACTGTACCTTATTTGTTACATTTCTTTTCCCCCTTTTGGTCAGGGTGGCATTATTTTTTTTTTATTTATTAAATTAGAGAAAACAGAAACAGTGATTTCAGTTAGCAGCAGAGATAACAAGTAATGAAACCAGTAGTTCAGTTAGTAGCTTAGAGGGCCATCTGTAATAGCCAGGTGCTGCCAGGCACAAAGAGTGGAAGAAAGCCAAGCATGTACACAGGACAGAAGAACCCAAAGCCCTCAATAGAACAGCTGGGAATAGAAAAACAGATCAGGGGTGAGAAAACGAAAAGATGACCGACAACGCCAACTTTAAAGCTTACATTTTGAACCAACGCATCTTTCCCCCACAAGGGATGCACCGTTCCTGGAGGTACTGCAATACCAGGTCGATGCGTGGAATGGACAGAGCAAGCTCCTGTTCCATCTCCCTGCTCCAAAAATCCATTTCATGTTTTGTCCTCGGGTAGAGGACGTATCAGATAGTAAACTGATAAGAACAGATACTACACTTGATCTTAGCCAAAAGGCCTAGAAACAATCAGGATGGCATTATTGATCCCATGATGACAGGGTTAGACTCATCATTAGGAGTCCTCTCCCAGGCTGCCAGGGAGCCTTTCATGCCTAGATGTCATGTCCCAATTAGGGAGTAGGGCAATGATTTCACTTGTAGAGTTAGGCTTAGAGAGAAAGGCCACATCTGAGCAACAAAAGAGATTCTCTGGAAGTAACTCTTAGGCATCCCTGCAGGTAGGCTAAGCTTCTCTGCTATATACATAAGCTTCATAAGAGCAAACCTCAAGATCAAGGGCTTGGCCTATTGATTTGGGTATCTGTAAAGTTTGACACAGTTTCAGGGGCTTCCCCAGTGCTAAAGTTTAATAGTTCCATATTTTTTCTCCCATCCCTCAAAGGATTTGGCTAATACATATTTTTTTTGCTTTTTATTTTTCTAACTTTTTTCTATTGCAAAATATAATGCATGTACTAAAAAAAAGCAATAAATTTCCAAGTACATTTTAACAAGTAGTTGTGAAACAGATTTCAAAGTTTGGTATGGGTCACAGTTCCATGATTTTTCATTTTTTCTTCTAGCTGCTCCAAGACACTGGAGACAAAAAGGAATATCAATATAATGATTCAGCAGACATACTCATTTGTTAATTCCTATCTTCTCTATTATAACACTCCTTTTCTCCCCCTTTTGTGAAAAATAGCATGCATACAAAAAAGCAATACATTTCAAAGTACATTGCAAAAAATTACTAGTACAACAGATATCAGAGTTAGGTATGGGTTGCAATTCCACAGTATTTGGTTTTTACTTGTAGCTGCCCTAAGATTCTGGAGTCTAAAAAGATATGAATTTATTGATTTAGCACTCATACTCATTTGTTAAAACTGACCTTCTCTGTATAACTCCACCATCATCTTTGATCTTTTCCCCACTCTTCAGGGGTATTTGAGCCATGCCCATTCTATCTTTTTCATGTTGGAAGGTGCTGTTGACAAAATGGGATAGGAGGACGGATGGAACTAGTTGATGTTCTGGAGAAGGTGGCCCATCTGCATTTCAGGCCTTATCTGGTCCAGGGACACATCTGAAGGTTGTAGGTTTCTGGAAAGTTATCCTACTCCATGGAACCTTGTAGAATCTTATATAATGCCCAAAGTATTCTTTTGGATTGGCAGGAATGGTTTTGGTTGGGATTTGGTAAGCTATGATAGGTAGCAATGCCTAACCGGAGCTTGTGTAAGAATGGCATCCAGCAAGGAATAAAGATGTATTTGTGGGGTCCCCTTGGAAGAGGGAGAAGGGAAGAGGTGTTCAACTTCCCCATTTGAAGAATTCATAATATTCTCACAAGCAGTAGGGGCAACTGCGAGGGCCAAACCCTCGATCTTGAGGTTTGCCCTTATGAAACTTATCCCTGCAAAGGATAGGCTAAGCCTACTTAAAATCAGGCTTAACAGTTACCCCCAGAGAACCCCTTTTGTTGCTCAGATATAGCTTTCCTCTCTAAGCCAACTCAGCATGTGAACTCACTGCTTTCCCTCCTATGTGGGACATGACTACCAGGGGTGTAAATCTCCCTGGCAATGTGGGACAGAAAGCCTGGGATAAGCCAAAGACCTGGCATTAAGAGATTGAGAAAGCATTCTTGACCAAAAAGGGTAAGATAGAAATGAGAAAAAATAAAATTTCAGTGGCTGAGAGATTTCAGAGTCAAGAGGTTATCCTGGGGGTTATCTTTATGCATTATATAGATATCCCTTTTTAGCTTACAGTGTATTGGAGTGGCTAGAGGGAAGTACCTGAAGTGGTTGAGCTGTGTTCTAGTAGCCCAGATTCTTTTTTTTTTTTCATTTAAAAATATTTTTATTGATAGAACTTAGCATACAAACATTCTTAACAAGCAAACATTCCATACATGGTGTACAATGAATGGCTCACAATATCATCACATAGTTGTATATTCATCACCATGATCATTTTTTGAACATTCGCATCACTCCAGAAACAGAAATAAAAAGATAAAAGAAAAAAATCTTACATACCATATGTTCTAGTTTGCTAGCTGCCAGAATGCAATATACCAGAAACAGAATGGTTTTTTTTTTTTTACATGGGCAGGCACCAGGAATCGAACCCGGGTCCTCTGGCATGGCAGGCAAGCGTTCTTGCCTGCTGAGCCACCATGGCCTGCCCCAGAATGGCTTTTTAAAAGGGGAATTTAATAAGTTGCTAGTTTACAGTTCTAAGGCTGAGAAAATGTCCCAATTAAAACAAGTCTATAGAAATGTCCAATTTAAGGCATCCAGGGAAAGATACCTTGGTTCAAGAAGGCCGATGAAGTTCAGGGTTTCTCTCTCAAGTGAGAAGGCACATGGCAAACACATTCAGGGCTTCTCTCTCAGAAGGGCGAGCACGTCATCATCTGCTAGCTTTCTCTCCTGGCTTCCGGTTTCATGAAGCTCCCCACAAGGTGTTTTCCTTCTTCATCTCCAAAGGTCCCTGGATGTGGACTCTCTCCTTCATGGTGCTGCAGCATTTTCTACTCTCTCTGAATCTCTTCCATCCTCCAAAATGTTTCCTCTTTTATAGGTCCTATAAAAGACCCACCCAAATGGGTGGAGACACGTCTTCACCTAATCCAGCTTAACAACTACTCTTGGTTAAATCACAAGACAATTGGTTTTAAAGTATAAGATAAAGGTGAACGAAAGACTAATATTCAATGGCAATAAATAAATTCCGTACAGTCATATCATTTTTTAGTTTTTATATTCATTCAACTAGTTTATTTTGGAGGGAGGGGTGTCCTGAAATATTAATGGC
The DNA here is from genome assembly GCA_004026745.1 of Myrmecophaga tridactyla. NCBI lineage: Eukaryota > Metazoa > Chordata > Mammalia > Pilosa > Myrmecophagidae > Myrmecophaga > Myrmecophaga tridactyla. The sequence goes on along the minus strand of PVIY010010889.1, from coordinate 12,474 downwards.
AAATTGGCTTTAAGAGTTGCTGAGCAAATAACAACAAAAAAAATGACTATAAATTACCTAAAGGGATATGATCTAAATAGGTGAAAGACATTCCCAGCTCATGGATAGGAAGGCTAAATATAGTTAAGAGGTCAATCTTCCCCAAATTGATCTACAGATTCAACACATTACCAATCAAAATTCCAGCAGTCCACTTTGAAGATTTGGAAAAGCTAATTACCAAATTCATTTGGAAGAGAAAGAGACCCCAAATAGCTAAAATTATCCTAAAAAAAAAAAAAAAGAATCAAGTGGGAGGATTAACACTTCTTGATTTCAAAGCTGATTATAAAGCCACAGTGGTCAACACAGCATGGTACTGGCACAAAGATACAAGCATCGACCAATGGAATTGAATTGAGAATGAAGAAATAAACCACCAAATCTATGGTCAACTGCTTTTTGACAAGGCTCCCAAAGCCTCTAAATAGGAACAAAATAGTCTTTTCAATAATTGGGCATGGAAGAACCGGATATCAATAGCCAAGAGAATGATAACATGACCCCTATCTTACACCATTCACAAAAATTAACTCAGAGTGGATCAGACACCTAAATATAAGAACCAGCAGCATAAAGCTTCTAGAAAAAAATGTAGGGAAATATCTTCAAGACCTAGTAATAGTAGCCTCCTAAACTTTACACCCAAAGTACAAGCAACAAAAGAAAAAATAGATAAATGGGAACTCCTCAAAATCCAATGCTTCTGCCTCAAAAGACTCTGTCAAAAAGGTGAAGAGGCAACCAACTCAATGGGAGAAAATATTTGGAAATCACATATCAGACAAAGGTTTGATTTCCTGTATATACAAGGAAACCACATAACTCAACAACTAAGGAACAAACAACCCAATTATAAAATGGGCTAAAGATATGAATAGGCATTTTTCTGAAAAGCAAATATAGATGGCTCAAAAGCACATGAAGAGATACTCATTTTCATTGGCTATAAGGAAAATGCAGATCAAGACCACAATAAGATACCACCTCACACCTGTAAGAATGGCTGCTATTAAACAAACAGGAAACTGTAAATGTTGGAGAAGATGTGGAGAAACTGGGACACTTATGCATTGCTGGTGGAAATGTTTAATGGTGCAGCCACCATGAAAGACTGTTTGGTGGTTCCTTAGGAAACAAAATATGAATTGCCCTATGACCCAGCAATAGCACTACTTGGTATATACCCAGAAGAGCTGAAAGCGATGACACGAACAGACCTTTGCACACTGATGTTCATAGCAGCATTATTCACAATCACCAAAAGATGGAAACCAAACGAAATGCCCATCAACATTTTGCTACTCAACAGATGAGCAGATTTTTAAAAATGGGGTATATACATATGATGGGATATTATGCAGCAGTAAGACAAAATGATGTCCTGAAGCACATGACAATATGGATGAGCCTTGAGGACATAATACTGAGTGAAGTTAGCCAGACAAGAAAGGATAGATACTGTATGATTCCACTTTTTTGACCAGCATAAAGAGCAGAAAGACCAGCTTAAAACCAGAGGCTTATAATACAGAATATAGGGGACTTAGAGATACATAGAAGCTAGAGATGGATGAACCGTTAACTAATGAGGTTGAACTCCAATGTAAGGGAATAGATAGGAGTGAAGGTGATCCTCTAGTGAGTCTATAAGTAATATTACCATATTGAAAATGAACAAGATTGAAAAGGGTTGCATAGACCTGTGTGTCCCACTGATTCACAGTAGAAATATGAATGAGTTCTTGTAAGAATGACTTCAAAGATATGATTCTTGTACAAATAGTGTTTAAGTCCAGGGTACAGGGGGAAACTGCTATTACATGCTATGAGCTACATACAAAAGGAAACCATCAGCACTACCTCAGCAACAGCAAAAGTAAATAAAGGGGTGAGGGACAAGAGTTAGAGAAGGATTAGATTTCCTATTTGGTAAGGGTATGTTTATTGGTTTTCTTTCTTGGGAACAATGAAATTATCTAAAATTGGAAATGTTGATGGACTGCAGACTTTGAGCCCTCTACATGATATCTGATGAATGCAAGTGGCTGAAGGATACATGTGATGGACAAGTAGATTGGCGAACGATGCTGTATACTTATGAACTAAGGTTGTGCTGCTACAAAAAGGATCAAAGTCATGAGGCATGCAACGATGTGACTGAACATGTGGGACATTTGGTGAGACAAAATAAGACAGAAACAAAAGAACAAGAATGATATGTTCACCTTTAGAAAATGCCTATAAGAAAACAGGCCTAGATTGTAAGCTTTTAGAGCAGATACATTAAGTCTGGAGTGGTGATTATTATTTCTGGATTTTGAGAGGCTGTTTTGCATATATAACCTGATATTTAAAGATAAGAATAAAGCCAAACAAGTTGGGATTAAAGTAATTCAGAACATAGGGGTAAAGCAGACAGTGCCTATATTTTAGAACCAGACATACTCTTTGAGACCAATGGAAGAAAGATTTATTTGGTCTGGAGCTGAAATTTTCTGTAGTGCATAACCTGATTCAACCTATCTCTATAGTTCATTTGCACAATTGAAGCACCGGAAGCACAGAAAAGAGGTCCTTTAATACTGTATAGATTATTGTAATGCCTGGATACATCCTAGAATATATTAAGCAGATAAAGAAAAAGTATTGGAAAAGTACCTGAAGGATGGGAGAAAGAATATGGAATTATTAAACATTACCATCAGAGAATCCCCTGATACTATGTCAAACTTTAGGGACACCCAAATCAATAGGCCATGCCCTCAATCTTGAGACTTATCTTGTGAAGCTTATGAGATAGTGGAGAAGCTTAGACTACCTATAGGCATGCCTAAGAGTTATTTCTGGAGGACCTCTTTTGTTGCTCAGACGCAGCCTCAGTCTCTCTTAGTCCAACTCTGTAAGTGAAATCATTGCCCTCCCTGCTACGTGGGACATGACATCCATGGGTGAAAGTTTCCCGGTGACATTGCAGATGGCATTCAGAGATGAATCCAGACCTGGCACCCTGAGATCAACAATTCCATCCTGACCTAAAAGGGGAAAAGAAGTGTAATTAATAAAGTATCAATGGCAGAGAGTGTTCAAATAGAATCAAGAAGCTACTCTGGAGGTTGCTCTTATACATTCTTCAGGGGAACCTTGCTACATATCATAACCTGCCAACCCCCAACAAGGACTATTCCAGCCAGTCCTAAAAAACACCCAGGGCAATATATAAGATTCCACAAGGGTTCCATGAAGTAGAGCAATTTTCCAGAAACCTACAACCTCCAGATGGGTCCCTGGACCAGATAAGTCCTAAAATGTAGCGCAGCTTCTCCAGAACATCAGATAATTCCATCTTCCTACCCCATATTAGTGACAGACCCTTCCAGTATTAAAAATTTAAAATTGCCATAGCCCAAACACCCTAAAAGAGAGGTATGGAAAGATCAAAGATGACGGTGGAGTTATACAGAGAAGATAGGAATTAAGAAATGAATATGAATGCTGAATCATTAAATTGATATCTCTTTTAGCTTCCTGTATTTTAAGGCGGCTAGAAGTAAAAACCTAAAATTATGAAATTGTAACCCATGTCAAAGTCTGAAATATGTTTTACAACCAATTGTGGTGCTGTGCTTTGAAATTTATAGCTTTTTTGTATGTGTGCTATTCTTCACCAAAAAAGAAGGAAAAAAAGTCGATTGTGGTGATAAAAAATATTTAAGCCCTCTAACTTCCTATATTCTGGAGCAGCTAGTAGAAAAAATATGAGAGATCGTATGGTAGCCCATGACAAACTCTGAGATCTGTCCTATAAGTACTTGTCGAGGAGTGCTTTGAAAACTATTGCTTTCTTATTTTTTACTTCATATATATGTTATACTATATATTTTTAAAAGTTAAAAATAAAAATATATATATAAATATGTGTTTTTCTACATAATTTATTATTGAGATGAGGTTATCTTGTTAAGTTAATTATTAATTTTTCCTTTTGCTTCTTAAAAAAATAACCTATTATAAAGCCACAGTGGTCAAAACAGCATGGTACTCGCACAAAGATACAAGCATCGACCAATGGAATCTAATCCAGAGTGCAGAAATAGACCACCAAATCTATGGTTAAGTGATTTTTGACAAGGCCCCCAAATCCTCTGAACTGGTACAAAATAGTCTTTTCAATAATTAGACATGGAAGAACTGGACATCAATAGCCAAAAGAATGAAAGAGGACCCCTATCTTACACGCTACACAAAAATAAACTCAAAGTGGATCAAACACCTAAATACAAGAACTAGCAGCATAAAGCTTCTAGAAGAAAATCTAGGGAAACATCTTCAAGACCTAGTCTTTGTATATATGTTATACTATACCATAAAAAAAGTTAAATAATTATATCTGAATTATAATTAAGAGCCGAGCATTCAAATATATAGTGGAAGGAGTGCAATGCAGAGGAGGCAGCTAGCCCAAATTCTCTAAGCTAAAGACTGGCTTGTACTAGACATCCACATGCAAAAGAATGAAGGTGCACCCCTACCTCACACTGCAAACAAAAATAACTCAAAATGAAAGACCTAAATATAAGAACAAAAACTATAAAACTCCTAGAAGAAACACAGGGAAGCACCTTCAGGACCTTGTGTTAGGCAATGGTTTCTTAGACTTTATACCAAAAGCAAGAGCAACAAAAGAAGAAAATGGATAAATGGGACTCTGGCAACATTAAAAACATTTATGCATTACAATATTTCATCATAAAACAAAAAAGACAATCCACAGAAGGGACAAAATATGTGGAAACAATATATTCAATAAGGGCTTAATATCCAAACTATATTTTAAAAATCCTACAACTCAAAAACAAAAAGATAAACACTCCAATTTAAAAATGGGCAAGAACTTGAAGAGACATTTCTCCAAAGATATACAAATGGCCATAAAGCACAATGAAAATATGTTCCACATCATTATTCATTAGGGAAATGGGAATCAAATTCACAGTGAAATAAAATTTCCCACCTACTAGAATGGCTATGATTACAAAGATGGAAAAGAACAAGTTGGAGAGGATGTGGAGAAATAGGAACACTCATTCATTATTGATGGGAATGCACTAATTAGGTACCGGGGGTAGGATAGGGGTAGAAATGGTAGTGAGTGCTTAATTGGGACAGAATTTCTATTTGGGGTGATGGAAAAGTTTTGGTAATATATGGTGGTAAGGGTAACACAACATTGGGAATGTAATAACACCACTGAATTACACACTTGAATGTGATTAAAGGGGGAAATTTTAAGTTGTATATGTTACTAGAATAAAAATTTTTTAAAGAAAAAAAATCCATTCTTGTTCTGATATATCATATCATAGTCCAGCAGCTTGTGACTAAAACAGTTGGTATTGTGGCCTTTTCTCATTGAAATTCTGATTTACCTGGTTCTTGATATGGCATATGATTTTTCTATTGTATTGAAGACATTTTCAAAACTTTGAGCCTATCTAAATTTTCTATTTTGGCAGGTAATTGCCTTGCTTAATTTTGGTTTATCAGTTCTCCTCTAATTTTCTTGGCTTTAATTTCAATTGCAGTTTAATTTTTGAGTCTTTGCAATGTTATTCTGGTTTGCTTCATTTTTCTGGTTCTTCTAGGGCTCTCACTTAATCCCTGTTGACATTATTTAAATGGACAGAGGGTGCTTCCCTAGGCCACCTGCAACTGCTGGATGACCTTCTGAAGTGAGAGAAAGAAACAACTATGCCTGTGTTTCCTAATGCCAAGTACAAATACCTCTTCTCCTTTCCTTTTCCATTTTTACGTGCTCATAAGACTACATTGAGCCTACACAGATAATTCATTATAATCTCCCTTTTTTATGGTAATCTTAATTCCACCTGCAAAGTTCCTGTATCTTGCTAGCACCTTCACAGGTTCCAGAATATCACACACAGCTTCTCAGCTGTTCTTTTTTTTATCACATAGTTGTATATTCATCATCATAATCATTTCTTAGAATACTTGCATCAATTCAGAAAAATAAATAAAAGAAAAGAAAAACACTTATACATACCATACTCCTTGCCCCCCCATTCATTGATTACTTACATTTCAATCTACTAAATTGATTTTAACATTTGTTCCTCCTGTTATTTATTTATTTGATTTTAATCAATATGTTTTACTCATCTGTCCACAATATAGATAAAAGGAGCATCAGATACAAGATTTTCACAATTACACAGTCACATTGTGATGATTATATAATGAAAGCTATATCATTATATAATCATCTCCAAGAAACATGGCTAGTAGAACACAGCTCTACATTTTCAGGCACTTCCCTCCAGCCTCTCCAATATACCTTAACTAACAAGGTGATATCTATTTAATGCATAAGAATAACCTCTAGGATAACCTCTCAACTCTGTTTGAAATCTCTCTGCCATTGACACTTTATTTTGTCTCATTTCTCTCTTCCTGCTTTTGGTTGAGAAAGTTTTCTCAATCCCTTGATGCTGAGTCCCAGCTCATTCTAAGAATTTCTGTCCCATGTTGCCAGAAAGGTTTATGCCCCTGGGAGTCATGACCCATGTAGAGAGGGGGACGGCAGTGAGTTTGCTTGTCATGTTGGCTGAGAGAGTGAGGTCACATCTGAGCAACAAAAGAGGTTCTCTTTCCCAGTTGTTCTTTGCAAAGTATTTTGGAATTTCACCAGATGTATGTGCAGCCAAAGACAAAGCAATCCTTACATAGATTCTGTAGCTCTTTCCGTGTTTATCTCCAACCTCTCCTTTACTTTGGCCCACAAATATCAGCTTTTATAGCCTCCCTAAATTCTTTTTATCTCTCTTCACAATTCAGGGAGGCTGCACACTTTTTCTGAGTTCTGTCTTCCTGTATCATGATATAGAAAGTGTCTCTAAGCAGAAAGCCAGGGAAATCAAAGAATTCACCTTATTTATTTCTCTATTCTCACATCAAAAAAAAAAAAAGATCTTTTGATGCTCATTTTCCAATGTCTGAAATTGTTTTTTTTTAATTTATTTTTTCCAGTTTCTGCTTGTTGACAGTGGGAGTATAAGTGCTATACTATTATTTCATCAACTCAAAACCTTCCTGAGTATTTGCATCTGTCTCATAAATAGTGATTAAATTCCTATACTATTCATTGTCCTTTAGGTCTCAACACTGTTGTTATTTCACTTAGAAGTCTCTCCTATCATCTACCCTCCCCTAAGAAAACTTGGTAAGAACCCTTTCCTGTGTTTCTTTTTTCAGAGCCCACCCTACTCACTCCTTATGTAGTACATATTCCACTTCATTTTATTTGCCTGCTACTTTTTAAACTTACTTCCCATAAATAATATGCATTTTACACCTTAGATTGAGCCATATGAAATCACTGCCATTTGACATTCATTGGGCCACAGAAATGGTAATTTCCACTGATTCAAACTAATATTGTTTACCTTAATAAACATAACATGCATACATAAAAAGTCAAAAGGATCTCAGAATAGTCCTGGGTTTCTTATGAAATGTCATTAATGAGAGAGTCCTCTTTTATAATAATTTCCCAGAACTCTTGGAAGTGGCCCTATCACGTTCTCTAATGCTTGTTATAAGGCTGCCAATCAAGTGAGAAAATACATGTGGAGCACTTTGAAGAATGTCTGTGACATGATAAACCCAATGAAGTTTAGTTGTGGTTGCTATTTTGTTGGTGTTTTTAGGTGGTTGCTGTTGTTCATTCAGCTTTGTCTTGGCTAGATGCCAAGCAAGTTCCTCAGACTGTTGCTTGCTCTGTGATGGCACTGCCTTAAGGCAGCCTTTTAGGACCTCCTCTTATTCTCTTTTCAAGATGCCTGCTTTTAGTTAGCCCTGAGGCAAGGGAGGTCCTTCTTTTGTGATAAAAATTATATTCTCTGGTGTTCTAGTTTGCTAGCTACTGGAATGCAATATATCAGAAACAGAACGGCTTTTAAAAAGGGGGATTTAATAAATTGCTAGTTTACAGTTCTAAGCTCAGAAAATGTCCCAATTAAAGCAAGCCTATAGAAATGTCCAATCTAAGGCATCAGGAAAAGATACCTTGATTCAAGAAGGCCAAGACAATTCTCTCTCAAGTGGAAAGGCACATGGCAAACATACTCAGGATTTCTCTCTCATCTGGGAAGGCATGTGGTGAACATGGCAATGTATGCTAGCTTTCTCTCCTGGCTTCCAGTTTCATGAAGCTCCCTGGGAGATGTTTTCCTTCTTCATCTCCAAAGGTCACTAGCTAGGGGTGGACTCTCTGCTTCTCATGGCTATGTCATTCTGAAGCTTTCTCCAAAATGCTTCTTCTTTTAAAGGGTTCCAGCAAAACCAACCAAGACCCATGTAGAATGGGTGTATTCATGTCTCCACATAATCAAGTTTAATACCCACATTTGATTGAGTCACATCTCCATGGAGATAATCTAATTAAAGTTTCCAACATACAATTCTGAATAGAGATTAGGAGAAATGGCTCTTTACAAAATGGGATTAGGATGAAAACATGGCTTTTCGAGGGTACATGAATCCTTTCAAACCAGCACACCTGGGCTTCAGAGAGATTGGCATTAACCTTACACCTGACCGGTTTGTCCTTTCCAGGTACTTAGAGTCAGCTTCTTGACCAGTTTCTTTCTATTCTGGTTACAGGGGGACCTGAATCTAGCCATTTTTATGTTTGCTTTATGTCTTCAGCAATGTTTAACTTTCTTGGGTGTTCTAGACATAGCATATTGCCAAAGGCAGGAAGTCACTAAACCAGGGACTTGGTGCTTCAATAACTCTCTGTCCCTTTTATAAGCTCCCAGGGTACCAAGTATAGAGGAGGCACCACTCTCCTTCTTCAACCCTGAGTTTAATGACTGCAAAGAAGGTTTTGGTTGGGGTGTCTTAAAATCAGTCTTGCCTACTCACTTGCCTACTCACCAAGTCCCATTCCCTCTCTAATCCCCAATTTCTCCATCTATACAGGGTCCTTTTAGTAGTCAGGTTCTATCACTTGCTTGAATTCTTTGGAAATGCAATTCAAGAATTCCTATATATAAAAATTGGAGACATTATTTTTGAACTACCTTTTTCTTGGACAATACAAGGCAGTAATTAACTAGCTGAAGCTTTTGACAATTCTTAAGTGGAGGTTTAATTTATTATGTCAAAAGGAGTTTTGTGCTCTGAATGTGAAGGACAGGGAATGGACCTCAATACCAAAGGGACTCACTTTTGTATCCTCCCTAGGTCAAGTGAGTAAATATGTCCACTCCCACCTTAAGGATACCAGTTCTTAATGGGGGATCAACCACAGTGTTGTCACTACACAGTACTTAAAAGGCACTCTAGAAAAGCACTTCTCCAGAGATCACTAAATGAGTGGAAAATGGCAGTAATCATAGGGATATATACCTCTGTGGGCTGTGTTAGCTGTGGTCCCTTGGAGCCAGTGGAGGCTGCTGAGCTGATAGGGAAATTGGAGGCATGTGGGCTCAGGTTCTGTGAGGAGCAATTACACCTCAGAATATAGAGCATTTGTGGGTGGAAGATGACAGCTGTAATTGAGGAGCACAATATACTAAGTCAATGAAGTGAAAAGGAGAAAAAAGAGTGGAATTCACAACTGCAAGATGGTAATGAAAGCCTTGAACTTGATCATTTTTGTGTCCTATTTCTCTGTCCATAGAACTCCATAGAAATAGCTAAAGGTTGAATACTGACCTCATTATTTACTAATTGTGCCATCCTGAGCAAATTGCTTACCCTTTCATAATATGCTGAGTTCCTTCCTCTGTGGAGACTAGGGTGTTGATGCTTTACAAAATTGTTGCAAAGAGTAAATGCACTGATATAGGTAAAAGCTGCTGCTTATAATGCTTCAAGCCAGCAAAAATATGTGCTATATTTACTATATTTACTATCCTTAGAGGGGTTTCCAGTAGAAATGAGATAATTCCTGCCCTTTCGTAGAATAGAGGCTCTGGGTTGAGACAGACACATATGTAACTACTCAAGAACGGAAGGTGTGCCTGTGTGAATCTGTTGTGGACCCCAGAACAGCCAAGTTCTTTAATCCTTATTCAAGATTGCAGGGTAGAAGATTTTTTATCATTTCCATGGAGATGTGACCCACCCAAGTGTGGGTGGTAACTTTTGATTACAAGATTTCCATGGAGATGTGTCTCTACCCATTCAAGGTGGAGTTGCTTACTGGAGCCCTTTAAGAGGGAGTCATTTTGGAAAAGACTTTATAGCCCACAAAGCCTAAAGATGAAGAAGGAAGATGCTCCAGGGGGAGCTTCATGAAACAAGAAGCTGGAGAGAAAGCCAGAATTCATCATCATGTTCACTGTGTGCCTTTCCAGTTGATAGAGAAACCACAAACATCAAACTAAAATATCTTTCCCTGGATGCCTTAGATTGGGCATTTCTATAGCCTTGCTTTAATTTGAACATTTTCACTGTCTTAGAACATGTCAACTTGCAACTTAATAAATTCCCCAATTTAAAAGCCATTCTGTTTCTGGTATATTGCATTCTGGTAGCTTGTAAACTAGAACAGATTTTGATACCACAGAAGTGGGGTACTGCTGCAATTTACAAATACCAAATATGTTGGAAAAGTTTTTTTAAATGGATAAGGGGAAAATTCTGGAAGAGTTGTGAGGAGCTCGATAAAGAATGCCTAGAATGCTTTGAAGAGACTGTTGGTAGAAATATGGACTCTAAAGATACCTCTGACAAGGCTCTAGAGAGAAACGAGGAATGTGTTATTGCAAACTGTTTTAAAATGGCAGGTAACCCAGTAAAATTGACTAGTACCTTTGGCTGGAAGGCAGATTTTTTTTTAACTTTTTTTATTGTCTAGTATAACATACATACAAAGCAAAGAAATAAAAAAAAAAAACTGTTTTTTAGAAGCACTCTTCAACAAGTGGTTACCAGACAGGTCCCAGAGTTTGTTATGGGTACCATATGATCCTCTCATATTTTTCCTTCTAGTGGCTCCAGAATATAGGAGGCTAGAGGGCTTAAATAATTTTTTCATCATTGGCTTTTTTTTTTTTTGGCATCGGCAGTTTCCACAAATCGAACCCAGGTCACCAGCTCGGCAAATGAGAATTCTTGCCACTGAGCCACTGTTGCTCTACCCTAAATAATTTTTATCATGACAATCAAATTTTTTTCAATAACATATCTACAAAAAAGCTATAAATTTCAAAGCACCGCACCACACTTAGTTGCAGAACATATTTCAGAGTTTGACATGGATTACAATTTCACAATTTTAGGTTTTTACTTCTAGCTGCTCTAACATACTGGAGATTAAAGGAGATATCAATTTAATGATTCAGCATTCATATTCATTTTTTAAGTCCTGTCTTCTCTGTATAATGCCACTGTGGTAGTTAGAGTCACGTGTCAACTCGGCTAGGTGAAGGTGCCTAGTTCTACTGCTGTGGATATGAGCTAATGGCATGTGAACCTCACCTGTTGCTGATTACATCTGCAGTCAGCTAGGAGGCATGCCTGCTGCAATGAATGATGTTTGATTTAATTGACTGCTACTTAAATGAGAGCACTCAATGTAGCACAGCCAAAGCAGCTTAGCATGCCTCATCTTAGCACTCAGCAGCTCAGCCTAGGCCTTTGGCGATGCAGAAAGGAATCAGCCCAGGGAAAGTTGTTGGAACCCAGAGGCCTGGAGAGAAGACCAGCAGAGATCACCCTGTGCCTTCCCACATAAGAAAGAACCTCAGTGCAAAGTTAGCTGCCTTTCCTCTGAAGAACTAATGAAATAAATCCCCTTTTATTAAAAGCCAATCCATCTCTGGTGTGTTGCATTCTGGCAGTTAGCAAACTAGAACAACTACCATCATCTTTGATCTTTCCATACCTATTGTTGGGGCTGTTTTGGCTATGGCAATTCTAAATTTTTGATATTGGAAGGGTCTGTCACTAATATGGGGTAGGGAGATGGAACTGTTTGATGTTCTGGAGAGGCTTGGCTAGGTTTCAGGACTTATCTGGACTAGGGACCCATCTGAAGATTGTAAGTTTCTAGGAAGTTACTCTAGTCCATGAAACACTTGTGGAATCTTATATATTGCCCTAGGTGTGCTTTAGGATTGGCTGGAATGGTTCCGGTTGGGGGTTGGCAGGTTGATAGGTAACAAGGTCCCCCTAAAGCTTGTGTTCTAGTTTGCTAGCTGTCGGAATGCAACATACCAGAAACGGAATGGCTTTTAACAAGGGGAATTTAATGAGTTGCTAGTTTACAGTTCTAAGGCCGAGAAAATGTCCCAATCAAAACAAGTCTATAGAAATGTCCAATCAAAGGCATCCAGGGAAAGATACCTTGGTTCAAGAAGGCCGATGAAGTTCAGGGTTTCTCAAGTGAGAAGGCACATGGCG